>JABUQX010116037.1:0-12500 GCA_015478945.1 Trachelipus rathkii | reverse complement strand
ATTATTATTATATTATTATTATTATTACCTTTCTCATTTTATTATTTTATTATTCATATTATTTATATTATTATTAATTACTTATTAACCATTATTCTCATTATTATTATTTTATTTATATTATTATTATTATTATTATTATTATTATTATTATTATTATTATTATTATTATTATTATTATATTATTATTTTTATTATTATTTTTAATATTAACTATAATATCCAGCAAGTTTTGCTCTTTTAACGTGCGATTTAAAGGGCTTAACACCTCCACAATGGAAATATTTTTTTTTCTATTTTTTTTTTTTTTTTTATGAGATTCCATCCACTAACACTCTCCTCCAGTTGTAACTTCCAACGTTTCCATGGCAATTGCTTTTGCCGCCACGCCCTACTCCCCAATCTTCTATACAGCTAATTGCAATTGCAATCTCCAGCCTCTATGAATCTCTATCTCTTTCGTTAGCCAATTCTGTTAAAATTATCGCCAATTTATTTTTAGCCTTAGAGAGACCACAATTTCAAACTCAATCGTCTTTTTCAACAAAAAAAATTTGCAGTTGAAAATGGTCGATTAATAAATTTAGGTTCGCCGAATATTATGAACCGTTTTATGGTACTCTTTTCGTAAGTCCGTGATTAACCCACTTGTTGCTGGTACAGATGTAAACTCTCCTATTTGCAATTAAGTAAGCATATTTTTGTAAACTGTTATTGACGCATAAGAGCTCCTTAACCAGCTGTGGTAGTGCCACTTCCGCCTCGGTAAGTATGGTACTGTAAAGTGCGAAAATCTTCGTCTGATTATTTTCTTCTCCCATAAGTGCGCTGGCTATGGTAAGCTCGCTTACCTTCGTGTATAATAGTAACTCAGTTTTTTCATCGGGGAACGACAACAGGGTGGCACTTACCATCGCCGCTTTAGCTTCTTGAAATGCCCGCTCGGCTTTCTCCCCCCAGGAAATCCTTTTATTGGAGGCGGGTTTTCCCTTCAACATTTTGTTAGGGTTTGCACAACTTGGGGACCGCTCCGACTATGCTTGATTCGGCAGAGTTATAATTAGACGAGGAATCTCTAAGTTGTTGATAGTTGTTGGCTTCTGCCAAACATTCACCACTAGCATCGATTTTCTCTCCTTACTAGGCCTAATTCCCTTCTCGCTAATATTGAAACCTAGAAAATCTGTTTCTCCGACTGCAAGTACACATTTTTTTGGGTTCATATAAATTTTCATATACTTTAATCTCTCTAAAACTTTCTCCAACATTGCAACATGCTCTTCAAGAGTCGAACTGGCAATTAATATATGTCATCTAAATAAACAAAAACATTCCTTAAATCTCCAAGCAAGATTGACATGAAGCGCTGAAAGGCACTAGAAGAACACTTATGTCCTTGTATTAAATAGTTAAAACTGTAGTTACCAAAAGGACAAGTAATCGTGAAATATTTCTTTAGTTTTCCTCGCTGATTGCACGCTATAGTAAGCTTGCTGAAACTCTTAAGCCGAGAGTGTTAGCAATTTGCAGATGTTGCAATTGCAGTAGATATCTTTAATTTTAAGCAGAGTAAAATTGTCAGAGCGTTGATCTCTGGTTCAATAATCTCAAATCAACGACTAAACGAACTCTGCCGTCCGACTTTGGCAAGAAACTAGTTGGGAAACCCCAATTGCTTCTCCCCGCGAAATGACCCCGCGTCCAATAATTTATTAATGTCTCTTTGCTCTCTCAAAAAGATGTGGAGCTATGCTTCTACTCCCCAATTGTATTGGTGAGCCGCTGACATTCACATGGTATGGGTAATTTGCCGCCAACTCGCACAAAATTTCTTCCTTCAAAGGACATTCTTCTCTCTCCCCTCCCCCCCCCTCCACTGTGCAATCTTTTAACCCCCCTCCCAATAGTACAATCCTTACCCCCCCCTCCCCCCTCCCCTATAGTTTCGTTAGCGTCGGGTTGTGAGCGAGCAGTAAAATCGTCCTCACAGCTGTTAAAATAAGCCCCGCCCCGATTTCTTCGGTACTTTGTACATATAAATTGCCACCTTGCAAGCTGTTCATTCTTTAAATTTAAATTAGGTGCTTCATAGGGATTCAAAAACAAGACTTGGTATTTCCTAATTAAATCATTAACTAATTCATATTCGCAAAGCGGCATATTTAAAGAGACAGCGGTTAAGGGGAAGATAGAATTTCGAACATGCTTGGAAAAATAAAAAGCTTCATTACTAAGAGAAATACTACGTTTCGTGCTGGGATCTAACAAATAATGGTACCTAAAGTCAATAATGAATCCGTGTTTTTTGAGAAAAGGCATGCCGAGAACATTAAATTTGATATCTGCAGCATAGGCATGCACATTGTAAAGTCTATTTAACCCCAAATCAATTTCAATTACCCTTTTATTATAAATATTCATGCAACCTCCATTTGCGGCTCTGGCAGTGCCAATAACTACACCCCCCTTATCTAATTCAGACGCTACCACCAGGTCCAGGCAACTTCCGGTGTCTAGCAAGTAAGATTCATTGTTAGTTTTATCCGAAATGTAATACAATTTATCAAAAACTACATTTTCTCAATAGCTGCAAACGCATTAGGTTGAGTTGCCAGAAACTATCCACTACAGTAATACCAGATAAGTCACATGCATTATTTCTTAAATTTTAATGATCCCTCATGCTTATCGGAAGAGAAGAACCTCCTTCATCCCTAAAGCTAATACAATTCATTTCCGAAGGGAATTTCGCCCCCTTCATTAATTACAAATTCATTTTTATCATTATTTATTTTTATCAACAAGTATGGAGTCACAAGTCTGAATCGCCTCCTTCCCGCCTTACTCCCCAGTGTAGGGAGTGGGGGAGCAGTCGACTGGATCGGGGAAACAGGACTCTTCCACAAGGTTATTGCCCTTTCAAAGTAAGTATGTAGAATTACAAAACCGTTATTGCCATCACTATGGCTATCATTCCTAATTCTACAATCATTATTATTATTATTGTCATTATCGTTATTACTCTCATCATGCGTTGAGTTACAATTAAAAGTTGAAGATGACTCTACCCCTACTGACTTCTTGATGGTTGACTCGTGTGGGGGAGAGGTTGACTCACTAGAAGCCCCTGCCTCAGCCATTTGAGTCATCGTTTCACCGTTAAAACTTTCGATTTCAGATGCATTGTTAATTACCCGCTCCTGCCTCTGATCATCTTTACAAGTAATATTTCTACTCCACTTAAATCTATTAATATAATTAACATTTCCATCATACCCACGATTAATATAATTACAATTATTACTAACATGCCTATTATTATTATGGTCATTAAGATTAGTATACCCATCATTATTATAGAAGCTATTATAATCAACACGTGCATCATTATTATAACCGTTACTGCTATAATCAGTATTTTCATTACCATGGTGATTATTATTATAAAAATTGTCCCTACCATAGTTACTGTAAATTCTATTATTATAATTATGACTATAATTTCTACCATTATTTTGATTATCATTATAATAATGTCTTCTACTATAGTTAAAATTAATATTTCCCCGCCCAAAATTAGACTTATTCACACAAAAATTGCAGGGTAAACAATCACAAAAATATCTACTCACAAAAGCGTCATTCCCCCATATATTTACCCCCATCTGGCCTGGGAATCCTCTCACAGGCCAACCTCCCCATTTCCCTGGTTCGAAATGTTGGAGTTCCGCTGCGGGGGAGAGGGAGTTGCCGGGGGTTGTGGAATTAAGGAGTACATTGGGCAATATCGACCTTCACACCTAAATGAACGGTGCAAGAATTTCCTATGGAACCTACAAAGACCTGTACTAGGGCCAGCTGCAACGCTGTTATACACTGATCGGTTGAAGTTCCTTCCTCTGGGTTCTTGATCATTGTTGGGGGTGGGGGAATTCTTCGCATTCTGACACATCGTCTTAGCGAGCTCTATGACGCTCTTGGCGAGTGATCTCATTTCTTCAGCTGACTTTTCATGAGAGATTATCAGTCGACTTATCTGCCCTCTCTTGTGCTGAAGTGTTCTCTCTGTTGGGTGGCTTTTAGACTTTCTCTCTTCTGCCTGCGTCGTACGGCGTTCACAGATTTGCCATTCGTTTCTCCCCCCGCGGGGGATTGGCGAGCACCGTTTGGAAAAAATTTGTAAAAATAGTCGTCCGGCAATTTCAATTAATTCCTCAAAATCATGGTTCTTCTCTGTTGTCATGAGGGAGATCTGTAATTGTTTAGGCAATCGTAAGAGAAAGAGTTCTCTAATAAATTTTGCATCGTTGGCCGTTATTGAATCGAAAGTGGATAATCCGAGCATTTCTTTTATTCTAACTGCATAATCGGATGAAGCTCTCCCTTCCCTCATTCCTGATGAAAGACTTCTTTCTATCTGCGTCTAGCGATGGCTGCAAATAGGAGTTTTTCTAAGATTACCTTTACTAGTTTGAGTATAAGGCAGTCGTCTTTTAGGGAAGTGTCCAATCGAATTCCTGTAATTTTGCTTGGTAATTTTGATGCCAGAAGCCTTACCCTCTCCCTTTGATCGATGATTTCATTAAGGTTAAAGATCATTGTTGTCTGCCGAATCCACTCTAAGGCATTAAATTCGTTGAAGGGGGAATATTGTCATTCGAGGCAGGGAGATCGTTCTTTCTTCCCTTCTCCCTAAGACGAGTGGGGGAAGCGGTGGACTCTTCACCAGGTTTTGCTGCTTATGCTCTCCTTGGATAACTCGCTGTCCGATCTGTTTCGCGTATTTGATGCGTCACCTTCTTCATTTACTCCTTCGGTCGGGGGGACTTCTGGGGGAGTGTGATGGGGTCTTGATGATTGAGACCGAGTCACAATAGCTATGTTGTTCCTCTTCGTTTGAACTCTCGGTGACTTTCTTTTTAGACTTGGCATTCTTAACGGTTTTTCTCTTCCTTTTTTTTTTTTTGTTTTTTTGTTTAGGGGAAAGTTTTTAAGCCTATTGTGATAGGGTTTCTTATTTCACTGCTTTTTCGGGGAATTTGAACTGTTTTATTTTATTTTGTATGTTTTTAATACTTCCATTATTCAGCTATGAGGAAACTGCTTTTTTTCAACTTCCACTGTCTTATTAGGCACTGTTTGAATTAATTCACTGTTTGGCACTCTTCAAATCAGTTAGGTTGGGAGTTCAAGGTCACTCTGGGGTCACCATTTCTTTTGTATCAACCCTTGAAGAATTAATACAGTGGTAATAAAAAGGAATAATTACTTCTTATCTTTATTTTTAAAATTAAGTGAATCGAATAGTAATAATGGCGTCAATATTAAGAACAATTTAAAATGCAATCAACTCATTAATTAACACAAGGCCAGTTCACAGTAATTGATAAGATTGTGAGAGTTGACACTATAATTCTATAATCAAAACACAATTCTCCGGTCTTTTAACGAGCCGAAGCGTAATGCGACTTCTCTTCTTGTAATTTGAAGTCTAACTAACTTCGCTTCCCTTGAGTGCCAGGCATTCTCGGGTAGCATTCAGGGTGACTCACTTTTACAACAATGGAGTCATACGGAAGAGTTGTTAAATATTTTCCTTACATAATAAAATAACAATTAAAATCTAACATATAGAGAACCCCCCTTTTGAGTGATGTTACAGGTGTATATAGCCGTGTACAGGATTATCGTGAGGGCAGGGAGAAATCCCGTCCTCACAATATATATATATATATATATATATATATATATATATATATATATATATATATATATATATATATATATTATATATATATATATATATATATATATATATATATATATATATATATATATATATATATAATTTCTTTTTTCTTAAAGGTTTTCAGGATGATTCTCAATTAAAAAGTGTGAGTGTTCAGCATCTTGCAGGCACTGAAGAAGTATGGCCACTAGTGTTGGTGAGCTTCCTACATAAAGAACGAGTCTTTTTGCAGTGTCCACATGCTGTGGCGCATATGTGGACAATCGTCTATACTCGGATAAATTTGCTGTATTCAATTGTTGATCCATTGTAAGTTCATTGTAAAGTTTTTTTTTTTTTTTTTTTTTTATTTTTTTTCGTTGTTTTTTTTTTAAGGGTTTAAGTAATTGTCACTTGTGTGAGAAGGTGGAGGGTGTTGGAGGTGATTGGGATATGCTGATGTACAAGTATAAGAGAGGTCTTTGGAATACGATTTAGGAGGGAAGAGTTTGGTGGAATGCATTGGAATAAATTTAGGAAAAACTGGTTTTATTGGTAATAAAGGATTTTTTCTTGAGGTGAACCTTGGAAAAGTTCGAAGGTTCTTTTAGGTGTGGGAGTATATAAATTCATATTTGAAAATGCTGTTTTAAGTGAATAAAAAGAAAAATTATTTTCCTTAGCTAGGAATGCAGCGAAACCCTTCAAGAAAGGTTCCTGGGTTTTCTCAGACCTACAGCGGATATCGCTGGCTGGACAGACCTATCGCGGGTGCAGTGTATTTTATTCTAATAGTAACAGAGCACGTCATTAATTAAAGAGAGAGAATAGCTCTTAATCTCCGGCCCCGACCAGTCTCGAACTAGTTTTTTTAAAAAAATTTATTGGCCGAGAATTTAAATAATTATTATGTTGGCGAAGTAGTAGTAGTAGTAGTAGTAGTAGTAGTAGTAGTTAGTAGTAGTAGTAGTAGTAGTAGTAGTAGTAGTAGTAGTAGTAGTCGAGGGATCAAGAAATTGGGCGAAGAGATTAGATAAATTTGAGTTGTTTGATGGGAAAAAGGGAAAACCGAAAAGAGATTGATGAGTGTAAATTATAAATTAAAAAAAAAAGGAGCTTGTAAATGTCACTTTCAGAATGGTGATGTTATTAAATAATTGGAAGAGTTGCATAAAGATGTTTTGAAATCCTTACAGTCTTTGCAGTTTGTAGTCATTTAATAAAATCGTTTAGGATAAATGTTGTTAAAGAGGGAAGGAAGCCTGTTAAAACCAGAGTTGTGTAGTCTAAACCAGAGAAAAAGTAGTTGGCAATTTTCGAGCTGTCGAGTTTATAGTATATATTATAATATATATATAATAATATATAATATAGAATATAATATATATATATATATATATATTATATATATATATATATTATATATATATATATAAATAACTATATATATATATATACTATACTATAAAAATAAGATTTTATTTTTAAGATCTTTTTTATATATATATATATATATATATATATATATATATAATATATATATAATATATATATGAGGGATTGTGCCGAATATTCGGTAAGTATTCGAGTAATTCGGGCCTATTCGGCCAAAAATACCGGATATTCGGTATTCGGCTTTTTGCCGAACTATTCGGGCCGAGAATATTGAGCTTTATAAAACAATAAATACCGTCACATAAGGTTAAAGTTATTTCAATTAAAATATGAAATTAAAAGAAACTTATTTTCAAAAAAATAAAATTTATAGCGAAAAATTTTGTAGCAATATTGCGAAATCTTGTCATTTGTCAGATCCTATAACGGCCTTTGACATTTTTCAATATTCTAAAAATAGAATTCATTTAGATACGGGATAATCGACCAAACATGGTAGCTGGTATAAGGGAGAGTGACTTGCTATCAATTTCATGTTATCACATGTGCAACTATGCATTCACGATTCAATATTATGTCAGAAGTCTGTAACAGATATTTTATTTACTTGCAGAAGCATATCCTCTGTCATTTGCACCTATCAGCAACGCAGCTCAAAGCTTAAAAACTTTAACAGATGCAAGCTGAATGTCAAAACAGCCATTAAATTAATTCAAAGAACGTTTCGACAAGCTGGAACAGAAATTATTGATATGCTTAAAAATTTGTATTGGAACAAAGTCTCCATCACGGATTCAACGATCCCTGAATTCAAAATACGAAAAATGTTGACGGATTTCAGTGGCAAAATTATTCCATTTACTTAGCCATTTGACAACATCACAAAAAACAGGCATTAAACGTGAAGTAACAAGTTCGCCAAGTGATCCCTTCCATTATAATAAATCTATTTTTAAATAATGCAATTAAAAAGCAAAAGCTTCAGTGGTATAATAATTACACTTGTTTAAGATCTTAATAAAATCTAAGAGTAGAAATAACTATACTTTGTCAGTCTCGAGTCAAAAATCTTTGTCTGTAGCTACTTTCTTAAATCTGCGATTCAAGCTAATTTTTCAACATGAATCAGATGAATTAAAAGAAAAATATGGTTGGTGTCGATTGAAATGTAAGCATGAAAATTTAGCTCCGGACTCTTCTGCTGACGATGATTCACGTATAGTGGGGAAAGTGAAGCTGAGGTTCTTTTCACCTCTTTAATGGATTGTTTTTAAAGAAATTGTGGCATAAAAAATCGTCATACAGAAAGAAAGTGAGAGTGAAAAGAAAGTCCCATTCTTCTGACGATCTGTGATTACATAAAAGTAAAAGGCTACATATGGAATTACATTAAGCAAATAAAACAAATATATAAGTTTGCCTACTTTGGACCCTTAGGAAAGGTTAATACTCTTCAATAGGAACAAAAACACTGGAAATAATCGTTTTATGGAATTTGTTGAAAAGCAATACTATTACCGCTTCGACCCTACTAAAAAGGATATTTTTCAACATGTGTACACATATATTTAGAACAGAAACAAATAATTATTCTTTCACAAGGAGGCCGTAATTCCTTGAGTATTTAAAATTTCTAATGTGCTGTCATTGTAACCTTAGAGTATTCAAATGAAGTTTTTGTTAAATATTTTTTTTATAACACTTTTTTAATTGAAAATAAACTTTTATATTCAAAGTTTTTTTTTTTTTTCCCAATTTTTTTTTTAAATTAGTTTTTTTTTAATATTGGAATTGGTTATGCTATATCTGAGTAAAATAGTTATTTTCTTTTTGTTTATTACTTTGTAATAACACTGGTAAATATTGAAATTTCTTGGACGGTTCGCAATGATTATTGATGTGCTGATTCAAAAAATGTAATCGTTTTTGCATATCACATCGCATTGCATTTGTGAGATATTACAGATTGTAAAATGTTTATGATTTTTACCTTTTCAAGAGGGTCTATCACAATTATTGGGCGTATTATATATATATATATATATATATATACCCTATATATATATATATATAGATATATATATAATATATATATATATATATATATATATATATATATTATATATATATATATTATATATATATATATATATATATATATATATATATATATATATAGGGAGAGAAAAAAATCTCAATGATATGATACATGTCTTTGATAGATATATGTTAAAACATATAATACAACTATGAATAAAGGGTAATATGGGACAACAATGAATGTAATAGGAATGGGTTTAGTTAATGTAAACATACCTACGAAGGTAGTAACTTTCTCTTCGTAGACGATCTACTGTGCATAGAGTCTGGAATATCCCTCATCAAGCTCCAACAATAGTCGGCCATCATATTGATATCCCACTTGCCCGGGTAACGTCCTTCCATGAACTTTAGATCTTGATGGGAAGCGTTCACCCTGCTTATCACTAGCATCGCCTAGGTTATCCGGAAATTTTCTTAGCGTGAGAATGTAAGTAGTGCACTTTTATACTCATTCTACCTCCATGAGAAGGAAACTGTCTAGCAGTTCCTGGACAATGTTAGTGGTTCTCGGGCTTTCCTGTTCCCCCCAGAAAATTCTGTGCTACATCTGAAAAGCATTCCACGCTCTTGCCTCTAACACAGTCATTGTTTTAGCAAAGGCAGCATCACAGAGGTGTCCGTATTTGTCGGCCATCAAATATCCCAGCTTGTTTCTTCTCGTCAACCAGGAAACGTTGAGCATATGTATAGCGGAAGCATTCACCATCATCGTCCAGGGGTATTCACAAATTGTTTCATCAACCAAGTTTTATGTGTAGTGGGAGGAAGATGATGTTTTCTCTTCTGTACAAGTTGGTTTCACGGTACGAGGTTCTGTTCACTGAGGGTCAAGGTTTCCTCAGTGAGCCATAGCACAGGAAACAGGGATATTGGTGAACCTGTTTGTTGACCCCGAGGCAAAATGTTTACCATTTTGTGGTCGACGCATATTTACCATCCATGTACCTTTATTGTAGCCCTCTCCAAACTGCTTTGATTTTTTGTCAAAACTCTCTCTCACCCCGTACCGATCCCCTAACTGGAACGAAGCATACCTGTTGCCGTTGTGTAACATTACACACTTTAAACTCTGCTATTCAAAGTGTCAATTAAACAGTCGCCCACTCACCTGCAACGTAGTGCGAGAGTTCCATAGCGAGTAGTAGCCTCAACCTTCACTGCAAAACACAAGAGTTACCATCTGACTGGAAGAGCCTCCGCCGCTCTGCTTCTCTGTTACGATAAAATGTACTCTTGTGCCATGTCCAGTAGTCATTTTCATGCAACCTCGAAGCCAACAGCTCAGGACAAACTTCGGCAAATACAACTCTCATACCAAGATCGTTCAGTTCACCTTGGGTGAACAATGACGGACCATCGGTTGTATTTCAGATGGATGATAAACATCATCCAGGTCATTGGCACCCATACATGTAGACGTACTAAAGTTCCCACATGCTTCCCGAATATCGACCGCAGGAAACTTGCTGCTACTATAGATATATGCGGAAGTAACGTCTATACAGCCTACGTTGTGCGCACATGAATTTTGTCATTTCTAGGGAATATGCAAAAATAGGGAATCCATGATTGCACGAAAACGGGATGTAATACAGCAAATCCGAGAATATATATATGGAAATCAGCACCTCCGAATTACCATATATCTGCTACAAAAGTTCATCCACAAGAAAATTTTCACCTTTTTTGTTGACCAGTGTAGATTTTCTTTATTTTTCCCTAAATGGATGGCCGAACTTTGAATAACTATTCGGCCGATAGCGAAGTGCATATTTCGGCGAATATCGCGTATTCCGCCGAATACTTTTAGCCGAATATTCGGTATTCCGCCGCTTTTCCACTATTCGGCACATCCCTAATATATATATACTATATATATATATAATTATTTATATATATATATATATATATTAATATTATATATTATTATATATATATATATATATATATATATATATATATATATATATATATAGTTATATGATATCATATATATATATATATATATTATTATATATATAGTATATTATATAATATATATATATATATATATATATATATATATATATATATATCTTCTTTCTTTCTTCACCTAACCTTATTTTCCCAAGATTGGAGTAAGGAGCGCTACAAGCATCGGAAAGAAAAGCAGTAGGAGAGTATGACAAATGTCGAATAGAAAGCCCAGCCTTACCGCCCCCCTCTGTACCATTAATTAGTGTGAAAGCTTCGTCACAGACAGAAAATTCCACCCATAAAGGCCTTCATGGGACCGCGGCGGACCCTCACTTATGGTAAATTCGTCAATGTAAAGGCGGTTCATTCCCTTTGCCCAGCTGGGCACAACCATGCCCCCATACAAAACCCCGCCATTCTCGCCTATCATGCACCTTTATTCCTCGCCTCTGCCCAAACTCACATTTCTCTCCTTCCAGACATTCGTTCACCGACTCAATCCACTTTCTCTTCGGTCTCCCAGCCGGTTCGTGTTCCCAACACTCTCCACTATACATTCCTCTTAACCAACCGACTATCATTCAATCCTTTTCCATGTGACCAGACCATTTCAAACATACTTCATTTATTCTCTTCATTTACCCTTTCTTCAACACCACACAACTCTCTAATTACGTTCATTCTCACTTTATTAATTCTTCTCACACCTGGCATGCCCCTAAGATTGTCCATCTGACAACATTGAAACTTTAGATCTATATTTCTTATTCCAGACCATAGTCTCACTACCATACAATAACAACAGGTAAACAACATTTACGCATGTAAGATCCTAGCGCACTAAGGACTTAGTCCCTTTACATTTCACAACGATTTAATTGCACACCACCTTTCCTGCCATTCACAACGTTTCTACTACACTGCATCATTCCATCCGTTCCCTTCTCATAAAACACATACCCTAAATATTTAAAACTCAGACACTTCGCTCAGCTGCTCACCCAATCATAAATAACTCACACTTGAGGACTGTCCTCACTCACAACCATTAACCCCTTACTCTTATCTTACGTTTACTTTTCATAAAACACCCTCGCGTGTTCGGTATCATACCCTGCAAATCCTCTTCTACCAATCCTTTTCAAAACTCTCTTCAAGGATTCGGCCACCACAGAACCAAAAATTTTTTCCATCCGCAGGATTAAATATCTGCTAGGGGCACCCTTCCACTGCGGTCTCGCATGTGGCGTGCCATCCGGTCTACCGCCATTCCTGCCATCCCCACCTCGAACTACGAATATCTCTCCTCAACACAAAA
>JABUQX010116036.1:0-12500 GCA_015478945.1 Trachelipus rathkii | reverse complement strand
ATTTAAGGCGTGACGACCATGCATCAAAGAATATATAGGCACCAGTTACGTGTTTAACGACTCCTCAGTTAAAACTTTTTTTCTTTTTTTATTTTAACTAAAAGAATACCCCAAGAAGGGAAAATGCTACTCCAAAAGATGGCAAGAGAGTACTGCTTGTCTCTTCGATTGTGTCTTATCATTAATCCGGAGGTGTAAAAACGAAAACAGTAGTATAAGAGTAACAAATTATCAACTCCCCACTCTACAATTCCATGAGGATAGCCGTCTCCATGGAACAAAACCCTGCTTTCTTAATAGGTATTTATCAGAAGAAGTGAATACTGTACGATGAGAATAATCACTTAACCGCACACTCTCCCCAAATACAGTGGTATGATAAAAACTCACCCACCCGTACTTTATTCCCATCAGAGTCTCGAAGCCATCCAATAACCTAAATATAAATATTTATTTATTTTATACATATATATAAGATAAAAAATATTAATATATAAAATAATAGCATATAACTACGCATATGAAATTAACCAGAAGTATTTTGTAAATAGTGCCTGTATTAAATTCTAGAGTAAGCGTCGATTTTCGGAAATTACTTTTCGAGATATTAATCAAAGATTAGTTTGTATAAAAAAAAATTGTTTTTATTTTATTACCTAATTCTTTAATCCAAACTTTATAACAACTGATTATTACCCGAATATGTAATTAGAGAGTGCTTACTGATAATATATATATAAGATGAAAATAGAGATAGCATAACACACTATAATCACAGAGAGAAAAATATGAGTACATTTATTTAAAAATATTATTGCAAATGTATAAAATGTAGACTAGTTAATACAAAATAAAATTAAACTTTTAAACCAAAAACCCCCTCGGAAAACATTGAAGTATGCCACTATGGGTTGTTGGATTTATTTGTTCATTATATCAATATAAATAACTACTTAATATAATGTTAAAAATAAAAAAATAAAATACAGAATAATCACAAATAACTTGACGCGATAGTATCTTAAAACATACATTCGCGCCTAGATAATGAGGTAAATATAATAATATTAATATAACAATATAAAAATTTAATATATTAAAGGTATATATATCACACATTATTAATATATAGAGAATGAATATGTTACCACACTAATATAGTTTAAATAATATAATGTTATATTATTTTAAAAATGCTGTATTTATAGTATTATTTTATTAACTAATAAATATATAAATATATATGTAAATATATAATATAGTATTTATATTATCAAAATTATCTGTAAGGATCTACATTTATTATTATATATAGGATAAAAATAATATTTAGCTAAATTGTATAAGTATTAGAGTATAGTACAATCTTTTATGATTAAGGAAAAATAGTATTGTACGCGCATAAATTAAAGGGAGAAATTTTATATTAGTTGTTAAAAAGCATAATATAACTTTCCATTATATATCACGAAAAACTTACTTTGTACAGAAATTTATTTCCAATGCAGATAGAGGGAACACAGCGAAGTGTATAACCTTAATAAAATTTTATTCCCAAAAAAAAAATGTTGAAACATTAAAATGAGAGTCGATTGTTAATTAATTATTAGTAGTATAGAGTATATTATATACTAATTATTTTAATTTATAAAAATATAAGGTATATTAAGATGTATGAAATAAGATTTAATAAATAATAATAAAATAAAGAATAATACATAAGAAAAACTAGTTTGAATAGAGATGCCCTAATGCTTAATACAATTTAAAAGAATATATAAAAAAAAAATATTTTTGAAAAAATTTATAATAAGAGTATAAAAAATGTTCTGTTCGAGTTGACAAACTAGAGGTGCGACGAGAGGTTGAGACATATCTGCATATGTTACTATTATCTATCACAATGACGATGAAGCGAGAACACCACTAGACGATGCTCCCACACCATCTGTACTTTTCTGAGCCATCAGTGAATACCTGGACAGAATCTGCACTGAAGTTTACACGTCACATATATATATTCTATGTAACTGCTGTGTCGCTATTCTCATAATTCTAGGATTTATTCTATATGCTGCTTATTAGGTGATTTTGCTTTCTATTTCTAAACTTGTATACATTTGTCTCGCACGCAGTGCGCTGAAACGATGTCGTTGTCATGATATTGTGCGTCATACTCTAATTCTACAAATTACTTTTTTAACAATCAATTTTTAACGGGTTATTATTTTTTTTCCCTTCTATTTTTTTCAATGATATAACATTTAACAGTAGCAACATTAATTAGCAATTCATTTCGGCATTCCGCCTCCTTTATCCCCAATTAGCACTTTGTGTGCCAGACTGAAATGTCTATTCACTATTAAATACTAGTAATGGTCATTGTTTGTTCACAGAATTATAAATCTTATGCTTTTGTTGTGTGATCGATTATATTTGTTCCAAAATAACGCCCAGAGGCGAGAGAGCACTAAGACTCCCCCGCCTATTCAAGATCACTCTCTCTTTTCCACTCCCAAGATATTTCAAACACGACCAGTTAGAACTTACAAGAACGCCCTCTACTTTATTCGGAACTTAAGTTCAAATATCATGACAACAACATCGTTTACATGGGCACTTATCAAGTTTACATGAACACCCTTCAGCAGCATAAGAATAACCGTTATAAACACAGCGTACATGACTATTATAGAAGGGGGGGTCGCCCCCTCTTTTACAATGGTGACCCTAGAGTGGGGGGCTGCGTGAATTAAACATGCGGCCCCCTCGCCCCCCCCCCAAATTTATTCATTTCAATTTTTCAAAAATCAATTTTTTTAATCCTATACCTTAGGGCATTCTATTCAAACTAATTTTTTTTTTTTAGCATAATTACAATAATTACCATTTAAATAAAATAATTGTATACTACTAATAATTAATTAACAATCGACTCTCATTTTAATGTTTCAACATTTTTTTTGGTGAAAATTTTAGCTGCGATCTCGCGGGATTCTTTCACATTTAAGAATTTGCATAAGTTTTCGGATAAAATGAAAGTATATTTCCCTTCTTAACAACTAAAAATTCTCTTTTAATTATGCGCGTAACATTTTTCTTAAATATAAAAATTCACACTTAAAATTATCAATTTAATTTCCATAAAAATGGATCCTTACAGATAAATTTCTTCGTTTCAATTTTTGTAAAACTACACACATTTAAAAAAAACATTATTACCGACAATTATCATCATTAACTGTGAAACCTTAAATTAAATTTTATTGTTATTTCATTAATCACTATAATTAAACGTACACTAAATTTAATTTAACCAAATTCGAATGTTTGTACGTTTTTTGTTTCTGTTTTTTTCTCTTTTTTTTCTTTTTCTTTTTTTTCTTTTTTTATTTTCCTTTAACGGGTAAATTTCGTATCTTTTATATATATATATATATTTGGCGTTTATTAGAAAATTACACATTTAAACCCATTATTATTATTATTATTATTATTATTATTATTATTATTATTATTATTATTATTATTATTATTATTATTATTATTATTATTATTATTATTATTATTATTATTATTATTATTATTATTATTATATTATTTTTATTACTATCATCATTATTACTATTATATTATTATTATTATTATTATTATATATTAATTATTATTATATTATTATTATTATTATTCATTATTTATTATTGTTATAGTATTTTATTATTATTATTATTATGTATAATTAATTAACACAGAAATAATAGTTTCATACACTCTTATTAATTTTCAAAATTGTTATTTTCTTCTTCCTCTTTCTTTTTTTCTAATGGTTCTCCGTACGAGAAAAAGTGAAGATGTGATTTTGACCATGAAGGAGATTCCTTGGGTTTTGGGTATCGGTTCTCTGCTGCTCGATGCTGAAGTCAAGTTGGGGTTGAGTGGGGGAATTTTGAAGTCCCTCTTCCCCACTTTTTCCATTTGTTTCGAAATGTGATTTTCTCCATTTTAGGCTTAAGATTCCCGATCCTTCTTCCACTCTTGTTTGACTCTGAATTTTTTATTTTGTTGTCTTTCTTTCTTGATCGCCAGTTTTGCTTGCAATGTTTTTTCTTTTTTAAGCACCTTTTTTTCACTTTTAATTACGGTTGGAATTTCATTTTCACTCTGAAGATTTTGATTGCCAGTTTTCGCTCGCACAGATTTTTCTTTCAAATTATCCGATTCACTTAAAATGATATTGAGTTTTTATTAATTCTGTCACTCTGGGGTCACCATCTGTCTTGTTAGAAACTAGCTTGACAATAAGGATATAAAAATGATTTAATTAAGTTCTTCTTTATTAAAATAATTGCATTAGAATATTTATGGACATCTTCAATGAATAATTATTTTAAACACATGATACATTCACATGTGCTTTTTAGTTAATCAGGCTCTTATATTGAATCTTATTTTTTCTTCCTATTTCTCTTTTAATTTTTATTATGGTGATTTTCTTTTCTTCTTCTTCTTTGCTCCAAACGCAGGTCGCGTTATACTTTTAATTTTACAAATTACTTTTTTACAATCAATTTTTAACGGGTTATTATTTTTTTCCCTTTTAATTTTTTTAATGATATAACATTTAACAGTAGCAACATTAATTAGCAATTCATTTCGGCATTCCGCCTCCTTTATCCCCAATTAGCACTTTGTGTGCCAGACTGAAATGTCTATTCACTATTAAATACTAGTAATGGTCATTGTTTTGTTCACAGAATTATAAATCTTATGCTTTTGTTGTGTGATCGATTATATTTGGGCCAAAATAACGCCCAGAGGCGAGAGAGCACTAAGACTCCCCCGCCTATTCAAGATCACTCTCTCTTTTCCACTCCCGAGATATTTCAAATACGACCAGTTAGAACTTACAAGAACGCCCTCTACTTTATTCGAAACTTAAGTTCAAATATCATGACAACAACATCGTTTACATGTGCACTTATCAAGTTTACATGAACACCCTTCAGCAGCATAAGAATAACCGTTATAAACACAGCGTACATGACTATTATAGAAGGGGGGTCGCCCCCCTTTTACATATATATATATATATATATATATATATATATATATATATATAATATATATAATTTATAATAAAATATAGTATAATATATAATTTATATATATATATAATATATAGAATAAAATATAATAATAATATATATATATATATATATATAATTAATTTACTTTCTTGGGTGGTATGAAAGGATGGCAACTTTAATTCTGTTTTATTTGTTTATAAAATAGAGCTGAAAGAGTTGTTGCTTCACGGAAAACGGTAAACCCTTAGCTTTATTTAATATTGTTTTGCCGCTTTCATAGTTTGCGAGAAAAAAAAACAAGGAAAATAAATAAATTAGGCTTCTGTCCAGAGTGTTGCTAGAAAACGTTTTGGATAATAAAATAAAATAATAATAATAATAATAATAATAATAATAATAATAATAATAATAATAATAATAATAATAATAATAATAATAATAATAATAATAATAATAATAATAATGGCACTACTCCTTTAAAAGGATGTTACATAAAAAGACATGATATCGAAAAATCGCCGAACGCTACGCGTGGAACCCTACAGTGTCACGTGTTAGCTAAAACTTCAGAAGAAGGAGCGCAAGAGTTACCACAAGTTGCTTATATCATTAATTTTTGTTAATTTTTTTAAAATTATTTAATTTTTAAGCGGCATCGAGCCACGTGAGGACAGCAGCGGCGGGACAAGTCGTCCCGTCGTCCTCCGCTGAGGCCGAGAGACCCTGACTCTTTCCATCTTTGCGATTTAATCTTTGGTATTCCTTTAGTTAAAAAAAAACAATAAAAAAAACTGTTTTTAGCAACTTTGACGCTCTGTTGCCTTGAAATAATCGAAAAAAAAATCGATTACATCGTTCGTTCGATATATATCGGTTAACATCCTTTTAAAGGACAAGTTCATATAATAATAATAATAATAATAAATAATAAAATAATAATAATAATAATAATATAATAATAATAATAATAATAATAATAATAATAATAATAATAATAATAATAATAATAATAATAATAATAATAATAAAAATAATATGCTCATGTCCATTATCCGCTTCCAGTGAAGCTGAAACGAATTTTTCAAACTTACATTATCAAACAAAAATTTGCAAGAGTGCGCATCGGTGACCAGAAGCAGTTTTTTTTTTTTAAAACTTTTTTAAACAAAGCAAAGTGTTAAATAATTAATAAAGGTTAAAGTCTAGAACGTATGTCACACAACGAAAGTTAAATTAATGAAATAATTATTTTGCAGAATTTTTATTTTTACTTTTTAAAAATAAAATACATAAAATAAAGAATTAATATTAATTTTTGGCACCGGTGTTATCCGGGAGCGCGCGGTCTGTCATGCATTCACGGCATCATGTATACTTTTCTTGTAAAATGAAATCCAGATAAAAAGAAATCATAATTTTAGGCACCGGTGTTGCCGGGAGCGCGCGGTCTGTCATGCATTCACGGCATCATGTATACCACCCTATGGTATTCGTTAATTAAAAAAAAAGTGTACATGGCGTCTACATTCATAATTATGCTTTACAAACTTTAGGTACATAAATCAAATTTAAACTGAAATAAATTGTCTAGCTTAGTAATTTTTGTTAGCTTAGGTGTGAAGCCAAAAAAAATATATATATTTTTACTTTTTATTAAATTTTTTTTCAAAAATGATTCGTATATTTTTCAAAATGATTAGTATAATTTTCGTAGTGTAGTTTTTAATATTTTTAAAGGTGTGAAGCTCTTTTATTATAGTTTAAATTTGACTCTAAATTACAGTTTTATTTGACTTTTATGAAATGTGTTCGGATCCATGCAATCGATATGTATATGGAAGTGGAGGCGGATAACAGACATGATCCATAATAATAACAAAATAATAATAATAATAATAATAATAATAATAATAATAATAATAATAATAATAATAATAATAATAATAATAATAATAATAATAATAATAATAATAATATACTAATGGGAATAATAATAATAATAATAATTAAATAATAATAATAATAATAATAATAATAATAATAATAATAATAATAATAATAATAATAATAATAATAACAATAATAATATTTTTTTTATATTTCAATCAAATCAAAAAATCATTTTTTTTTTATCAATTTTTTTAGCTGCAAGTTATTTCTTTTATATAATTAACAGCTCAGGCTGCATAAGTAATAATAAATATAGTAAATAAAAGTAGTTAATTACCTTAATTAAGTTATCTATATATATAATATATATATTTATGACACAGATATACATATATAATATATATATATTAATATATATATATATATATATATATATTATATATATAACTATTTAATAATATATATATATATATAAAAAGATTTTAGTCAATATATATATATATATATAAATATATATATAATTATATATATATTAATAATATTATATATATATATATATATATATATATTATATAATATGCAAATGTATAATATATTATATATATATTATATATATATATAGGTAATAGATAATAATATAATATATAATAATAATAATGAATAAATAATAATAATAATTATAAATTAATAATAATAAAATAAAATAATAATAATAATAATAATAATAATAATAATAAATAATAATAATAATAATAATAATAATAATAATAATAATAATAATAATAATAATAATAATAATAATAATAATAATAATAATAATAATAATAATAATAATAATATAATAATAAAAATAATAATAATAATAATAATAATAATAATAATAATAAATAATAATAATAATAATAATAATAATAATAATTGTACTTTTTGAAATGTACAAGCTGCTTTAAATTTTTAAAATAAAAATGACGAATAATGCTACTTGCAAAACCAATTCAGGGTATTTAAATTTTAAAGAAAACACCATAACATTTTTACTTTTAAAATTATTTTATGGTGTCATATTGATTTATATACGTAGCTATAAATTTTCTAAAGATATGATTTTTGTCTTTAGCTCTTCTTCTACAGACTTAGGGCCTGCAATATTTTAACTCTATAATTAGACATTAGAACTTAGTAAATAAGACAGGTTGAAGGCACTTGACTTAAACAAGTCCACTTCTTAATATGATTCGTCTTAGTATTAAATTTCCATCATGCAAATATATTAATTTATAAAGAATAAGCAATCATAACCAAAAATACATATAATATGTTATTTAACGAGACCCAAAATCAGTCACTATACCCCTCAAATTATTGTTATAAAAAATATTCCACTAAAACGTACATGTCTTTTAATTTTATTCCTTCATATATTTGAGTGTTAAAATACTGTTAAGCAAAATACGTTTTGTAAATTAAAAAAAATTATTCAAAAATTTGATTTTGTAAATAATTTCATAATTAATTTACAGTTTTAATGATTTTATTAGCCTTTGCAAATTGGGACTATTTTATCTAGGTTACTAAATTATTAAATCATCAATAGGCAGGACATGATTTTGAAATTTCTAGTGTGATTCTCATTCAAACTTTAAGAAGAAGTTGGATCAGTTAACAGATGATCAAGAACTCAAGTTATAGCATGATAGACTAAGAATTTAAAGTCACGTATTCTGGTTGAGCATTTTGAAAATACTTTTGCATATTATTCGTGATAATAGAACAGAAAGAAATTTAAATTGAGCAATTGTTAAAAAATGACTTGTTCTACTGTATGCGGTGCAGGATTATTTTACACGAGGAAATTAAATATGAAAAGCCATTCATTAGCGAATGTCAACATTTGCGTTCTTGACGGTAGCCTTCAAAAACTGTCTCTATTTCTTACGTTCTTATGTCTTGTTGCATCTGAATGATAAAGAAGTGATGATCATTTAATTCCATTCGTCAATTTTAAAAATAAAAATTAAAAAAAAAAAATAAATAACAAATTTTTTTTCTACCTAGAAAATGTAAAAAAATCAACTGAGTAAATCATTTGATTTAAATCATTGCAACCACTAATAATAATAATAATAATTAAAAATAATAATAATAATAATAATAATAATAATAATAATAATAATAATAATAAATAATAATAATAATAATAATAATAATAATAATAATAATAATAATAATAATAATAATAATAATAAAATAATAATAATAATAATAATATAAATAATAATAATAATATAAATAATAATAATAATATCACTCACCACCTGAGTGAGTGGAGAAGAGGAATGAATAATAATAATAATAATAATAATAATAATAATAAAATAATAATAATAATAATAATTAATAATAATAATAATAATAATAATAATAATAATAAAATAATAATAAATAATAATAATAATAATAATAATTAATAATAATAATAATAATAATAATAATAATAATTAATAATAATAATAATAATAATAATAATAATAAATAATAATAATAATAATAATCAATAATAACTAATAAAATTAATGAATAATAATAATCAATAAATAATAATAAATGCAATTTATATCCAGTGCGTTTTTTTTAACAAGTTTTTACTTTTCTCTTCAAATCTTCTAAAAAAATTCATCTATCTATTTTACTATAATTTTCTAAAAAAAAAATTTTTAACAAGAAATAAGAAGCATATTCTATAATATTATATTATTAACTAACCAGTTTCGTTCGTAAACCTTGAACATCTTCAGAGTATGAATAAATGAAGCATATTATTTTTAAAAATTAATATTATATATTGTTATGGAATGACAAAAGGAGATCATATTAAGTCTTGTATAAGCACATTCATTAGCTTTAGCTTAATAATCTGGTTTATGCCGTTTATAGTTTTAGCTGAAAAATCGTCAGCTATTTTTAGTTTTCTGCACTTCACATGAGTGTATAGAGTGGACTGTTTGAACAGCATATACCGTGTTTGTTGAGCTAGTGCCGAAATGTGCGTAGGATTCCTGATTTAAAGTATAAACACGTTTTATATTTATACTATATTTAAATTAGAAGTTGTAAGCCCTATCTGTTGTTATTAGTCGCTATATAACTAATATAAGTCGACGAACAGTCAGACTGCCCTGCCAAGCGAATTGTACAAGACATGAAAAAAAAATATAATTATTAGTTTTATAATTTAACTATGATCCGAGTTTTTATAGAGAATTGACATGGTATTCATATGTGTCGCTTAGACATTTATTCCTCTTTATCAAAAATCTATTACATTGTCGTTCTTAAAACACTCATCCATGTATTTTCCGATTTTTATACTATTTGAAAGTTTTCCTGATCAGTTTTATGTCATAGATAAGAAATGGTTACAGTCGATTTAATTATTCTTAATCCTTTCAACTTTAATATCTAGCAATTCCCCAGCTGAAAGCTGACTTGTCCTCAAACTTCTATATAAATTTTTGAAGCATTTGATGTTTGGCGCTGTTAAATTATTATCTTTGGATAGAATTTAGTTAATTATGGACGATATCTTTTGTCTTAACATATGACTGTGAAAGGTTCCACCATCATAAAATTTTATATTTTATACCCAAAAGTTAACACTGTATATTTAGGAGCCTTTTGATGTAAATTGCAGGCAGAAAGATTGCAAATAGTTGTATAGTCATAAATTGAAAATGTGAGACGTGCCCGTTTCTCAAATACATTAAGGTGTCAGCCAACGTATTTTACATAAGATATTGTGAATGTGTTATTTTTCCAGAGCCGTGAACAAATGGCAATGCCATCCATTTATAGGTATAGAGATTGTATTGAAATTTGAAACGGGGATTCTGTAAAACATATTAGTAATAGGGTTCTCCTCATGTGGTATTGGGTTATGTCATAAGGAGGGGGGAGGGTTATTTGAATGGTAAAAATTTTTAACAAAAATTTCTATGGTTTAAGCGATAAGGACATTGGAAAATAATGATTCAATATCCAGAGAAGCAAGATTATCTGAGTCATTAAGTTTTAGGTGTTTTACAGTTTGCAAAGAGATGCCTTATTAGATTTGCCGATAAGATGTTGTTTACGTTAGGATGTATTTCTTTATTGAGGTATTATGCAACATCATGAGTGACAGTACTCCGCATTGATATTATGGGATGCAGATGTATATCTTTTTAAATTTTGTGTATTTTTTGGTGGTCCGTAGATATTTCCCTCATTGTAGAAACCAGGGATATATCTAATACTTTACGCACCGTTAAGGTTAGGTCTAGTTAGGTTGGGATATTATGTTCAGTACCAAAAAACCTTAAGTTCCCTCTGGTCATTTTCAGTTATACATAATAGTAAAGGTTTTATCTTCAAATATTCTCTAAAATATCTATAAAAAAATATCCTCTGCAATAGTTTTTTAAACAACTTTTCTGGAATGGTCCAAAAGTTATTGCAATTTTTCAACTATGAAAATTAAAATATGCAATAACTTTTAACTGTTCATCTGGTCATTATGAAATTTTTCAGAGAATATAAAAATGGGTGAGTTACACATTTTGTTATTTACGGGGCTCTAACTCGTCTTCTCCCCCCCCCCTAGCGTACGACATTGATTTCTAATTTTCTTATGTCCTTATTGCAGAAATTCCGGGAGGAGGAAGCTAAGCAGAACATGACTTTCAAGCGACTTGCCAAAATGGTTCTCTACAGCAGACGATTTTCTTCCCAAAATTCTCTAAACTCCGCCTCCGATGATGACCTCATCGAAGCTTCACATTCCAATGATATCGAAAATGAATATAATTCAGAAATTAGCCATTAAAATTATAAAAAATATATATAAAATTGTAAAATTATACAAATTATACAATTTCAGGGAATTATAATATTAGGAAAATTTGATCTTTATTTTGTCCTTCTTAAGAAGAATAAAAGATTATTATATTCTTGAGATTAAAACTGTATTACTGAAAACTGAGGGTTAGCCCCATAAAAATGATTTAGGATATAAAACCCAATTAGTGAAGCTTAGAGACCCCGAAAATCTACTACTCCAAAGAGGTGTAGGCAGTCAGATATTAATGAGGTTAGCGCCCCAAAACTAGTTATGTAGAGATTATCTAAACTAATGGGTGAATGAGGCCCCTAGAAGAGGTTAGTAAAGAAACCCGTAAGGATTAGGGGTTGAGATGACGTCAAAATTAAAAGTATTGAAGACCCCAAAAGAGGATTAATTAAAAACCCTTAATAGAATGAAGGTAGAGACTCCCCATAAAGGTTAATAGGGAACCCATAAAAGAGGCGGGGGTTAGAATTATTAATCTTATAATCTTGAAAATTTAAACAAATCATCTATACTGCTCTACACTTATTGGTGGGCTCTATGATCCAAGGTGTGGCCTTCACTTATTCACTCCTTAATATCTACATCGAGATTCTTGAAATTTAGTAAATTACTGCTACTCTATACTAATCTCTCTCTTG
>JABUQX010116035.1:20000-21663 GCA_015478945.1 Trachelipus rathkii | reverse complement strand
AGTATATATATATATATATATATATATATATATATATATATATATATATATATATATATATATATATATATATATATATATATATATATATATATATATATATACTCAAGGACCAGCCTCGGAAGTAGACAGACCTTTAGGTAACAGACCCCGGAAACGATATAATGTATTTATTAATTTTCATTGAGAAAACGTTGCTTTTAAAAAAGATAAATATAAAATAATAGGCCTCCCAATTACATATTTGTAACATTTGTTTATGGACGAAAATATCAATTATATCGAAGCCAGCCGATTTTCATGAAACTTATATGAAATGTTTGAAATGATCTTTGCAAAAAACGATATCGTAAAAAAAAAAAAAAAAACGTAAAATGAGCCTGAAAAAAGTTATAAAGTCTCCAAATTTCATTTTCAAAGCCCATTTACCGTCAGATGCTTTTAAAAAAAATAAAAAAAATTTATAGGCAATTTTATAGCAATCCCTTATGTTAAATGAAGTCAAAATAAATTAATTCAATTTTTTACAAAATTTAGAGAGTTGTTTTGATAAATTCCTCAGGTAAAATGTTTTTTAGATTGTAACTCAAAATTATTGTCTTTAATTGTTGACTTTAAAATCGTGGCTTGGCAGGGAATTTAATAAAATTTTATGATTGATAACAACAGGCAACATATTAAATGTTATTTTCTTACAATAAAAAATTACTAAATTCCCTGCTCAATAGGCCTAATGGGTCCGTTTTTATGAGAATCAAGTCTAGGCATGAGAAAATTGTCACCAAATTTGCCGATATTTTTGAAACTTTAATAAATTCAAAAAAAATTATATGTTGATAACATAAAAATCACAGTTTTAACATATTTAAACAAAAAAAAGTTTGAATTTGATGATGATTCAATATATTTTCGCCATTGATAGGACAAGCTGCGTCATCTGACCCAATTCTGAAGCTTTTTTAAGCTCGAAAAAATATAATAGTATTAAATTATTAATAAAAATTAATAACTTTAGATTGGGCAAACAAAATTATTGCACAATTATTATATTTTATATCAAATTAACAAAAGAATTCGAAAAAAACACCGAAGGAGCTTTCAAAATAGGGTCCTAATAAAGGCTTTTGTTTACTAAATTTAGTTCAAAAAAATTCCGCATTATGACGTCATGTGTAAGGCATTTATGAATGGCCGATTCCAGTTTGCTTTGACTATAGTATTAGATTGTGGTTTGACTAAGGGATTTGAGACTTGAACTGATAAAAACCGAATATGTTGTTTATATTTGAAAAATAGATGCCAGATATCACAGGAAAACAAAAATTTCATCCTTTCTTGAGCATGCTGTCAGCACATAATGTAATTAGGAAAATAGTAAATTTAAGTCTTTTTAAAAGACGATATTTTAAAGTACTGTTAGTCCTGAAAGGGCTAATTAATTTTTATTTTTCAATTTAATTTTTGCCAGAAGGGGGAGAAGGAGTCTCTTGTTGCCAGAAGATGTTTTTCCAAATTGTCATTTGTGATAGAAATCATTTCGTCACTTCATTGTCTTTATCAATAATTTTATTTATTTTATTAACAATTAATAAAATATTTTTTTTTTTTTCGGCATTTATATTTATATATATATATATATATATATATATATATATATATATAT
>JABUQX010116035.1:2500-15000 GCA_015478945.1 Trachelipus rathkii | reverse complement strand
GACAACAGCTGATCCTGTCCAGCTGTAATTGCATTCATTTGTTCACACTGAAAAATCGACATACTCAATAGTTGTCTAAATCTTTTAATTTTCAAGTTAATAGTTTAAATCTTTTGTAAAGTCAGTTTGTCTATATATTATTTTCTTGTTGTAGTTTACCCATTCATATATATCATTGAACATATGTCTGTATGTATATTATATATATATATATAAATGTATGGGCAAAGATTTATATGAATATTTTGGTAAAGTACTTATGTTGATATTTCATTTATTTTTTTTTAGCATAATATTTAATTTATATATATATATATATATATATATATATATATATATATATATATATATATATATATATATATATATATATATATATATATATATATATATATATATATATATATATATATATATATATATATATATATATATATATATATATATATATATACTTGGTAGTTAGTATTTGGTATTATATATGCGGTGCGTATATATGCAGATATCTAAAGATATCTGGTTATATATATTCATGGATATATAAAACTTGTAGTTGTTGTTAAAGTATATATATATATATATAGCATATATATATATATATATATATATATATATATATATATATATATATATATATATATATATATATATATATATATATATATATAATTGGTATATCTAGTACTGAAGGTTCTATAGTTGCGGTGCGTATATATGCAGATATCTAACAATATCTGGTTATATATATTCATGGAAGTATAAAACCTAATTTGTAAGATCAGTACGTTATTCATTTTTTTTTTTATTAAAATACTTCTAAAATTTTCCCAGTGGTTTCCTTCAATATTTCCAAACGTGTTTCTTTCATTTATTTAAGTATTCAATTAGCTATTGATTCAAGTCTTAAAAGGCTTTGGTTTAGTGGTCCAGAGATTGATCACAAATTGAGTTCATTCATTGATAAGAAAAGTACTATCTGAATTGTTTCATATAAGATAAAAGAACTCGGTCAAACCGTTATTACACTTGAAGAGTCTTCAACGAGAGATAAGTCGGTGAGTTTAAGTATAGTTTTGTTCTGCAACATTGCACAGGCCGGTAGCTCACTTAATAGAAGATTTGGATACTGTTATGATATAGGTTTGAGAATATAATTGGTGTTAGATGATTGGACTGTCACGGGGGCCTGGCCATTGGGATTTGTTTTACAGCTCGAAGAGTAAGTTTATGACAAATAATTTATGATCTTTTATCCAATCACCCTACATTAATAAATTTGGGAATGCCTGTCCGGAATCTTAGTTAGTAGATGAGTATAAGTACATCTGTCCAGGACTACGTTAATAAATTTAGATAGTCTTGTCCGGAAACTTATATTATAACATTTCAGCTAATACTTCTTATCATTGAATTGCTCGTAGTAGAGTTATTTGTGTTATATCATTGAATATTTGAACTCAAAGTTGTACAGTCGTTTGTTGAAACCTGTACCAGAACTAATGTTCTAGTGTTGCAACTTATACTCCGGTCGTTGATATATGATATAAGTTGATATTGTATTTTTTTTTTAACTGTCAATATAGTCACTTTGATTATTTGTCTTATTGAAGTTAAAAGTATTTAATTTTCTGTGCGTATTGGTGGGATAACAAACTGTTATTCCAGCAATAAATAACGTTTGGAAATAAAGAAACACTGGTATAATTTTGGTATTTTTTATATATTATGTCTTATAAATATATATATAAAAATATATATATATTTATTAATATTGTTTAGATAGGCATTAAAGTTTGCAAAATTAAGCGGAGCGAAATAGTGGTTTCCCAGAATTCACAATTTTCCTCTGTTGGAGTTCTGTAGGGAAAACACTAGTTCCCTAAAATTTTTTTATATTTTATTGCATATTGTGTAAACTAATATATATATAGGTATATATATATATATATATATATATATTATATATATATATATATATATATATATATATATATATATAGAAGAAGAAAGAAATATATATATATATATATATATATATATAGAGCATATATTATTATATATATATATATATATATATATACATTAGTAATTTTGCGATTAGAAGTTTGTTTTTATGCGTTATCAATTGGTAACAAGTTTGTAAAATTTGGAAGAAAACGGGATTGTGATTTGTGCGCTGAAAGTGACTCTGTTATTAAACGATATATTTTGTAATTTGCTTCGCTTACAACAAATACAACTATGGCTACTACTAACGATGCGTTTGTAGAAATGTGCAAATCTATGGGCTTATCTGGCAAGGAATTTGCTGTTGCATGGAAAGATAAGTTAGCTGCTGATTTGGAGGAGAAGAAATTTGCTGCTGATTTGGAGAAACAAAAGCTAGCTAAGGAAGCGGAGATTGAGGAAAAGAAAATAGCTGCTGCTTTAGAGGAGAAGAAGTTAGCGCTTGAGGCAGAAGAGCGAATGGAGAAAGCTAAGATTGAAGCTGAAGCTCAGAGAGAAAGTTAAGATTTAAGCTAGAGGCAGAGAAAGATGCAAGAGAGGCAGAGAAAGATGCAAGAGAGGCAGAAGAAAGAATGCTTCAGATGAAGCTGGATGCTGAGGAAAAGCAACGTCAGCATGACGCAGTGACAGCATCTCAGAGTGCTCAGAGTAGTCCTAGTACTTCCTATGCTAGTAAGTATCCAAAACTGAAACTTCCTTTTTTCGACGAGAAGAAAAATGATATTGAAGAATATCTTCTAATGTTTGAGAAACAAGCGGAGGCGAATGATATCCCTGTAGAAAAGCGAGCGACAATATTGGGTGGTTTTCTAACAAGCAAAGCTGTCAGTGTCTATAATAAGATGACTGTTGAAGAACTAAAGAACTACGATGGTTTGAAAAATGCTTTATTGGAGAGGTACGGGCTCACGGAAAGTGGGTACTGTACAAAGTTTAAAACTATAACTCCGACGGAAGATGATAATCCGAGAGTTTATCTACAGAGAATTATAGAAGCTCTGAATAAGTGGTTAACAGCAGCGAATGTAGCACTGACACCTGATGATATTATTGAATTTTTCTCGGTGGACAAGTATTTGAATACGGTTTCAAAGGAACTCGCAACCTACTTAAGGGAGTCGAAAAAGAAAGCACCAGAGGAGATAATAACTTGTTCTGAAGGATACATGGAAGCGCATCGTTTGAGATTCACAGCAAATAGTCACGCACGAAATCACAGTCACGTTGAAAAGGGCACACAGAATAATAATAATAATAATTATAGATCTAAAGGCAATGGTTACTCCACAAGCGGTAATCAGAAAAGTAGCAATCAACAAGCACCGCGAGCGACTAATTATGAAAGCAGGATCAGAAGTAGGAGTGGCGACAGACAGAAACATCGTCGTAGTAACAGTGAGCCGAGAGAAGCGCCCACGTGTTTTAGGTGTCAAAGGAGAGGGCATTACTCGAGGGATTGTCGAGCCCCTCCGTATTTCAACAATAGCAGTAGGGGACAGAATAACTCAGGGAGACAAAAGGAAGAAACGAAGAGCACGGGAGCCTCCGGAGTCTCTGGTAACGGCGGTGAAGCCCTGAACTACTCAGGTGAAGAGCCGAAGCTCCTGGATGAGTTTAAAAAGGTGAAAAATGACGAAACGTCGCACCTACCTGTAACGTATGGGACGGTAAACGGCTTTAAAGTCAAAACCCTCCGAGATACCGGGTGTAATGTGGTGGTTGTGCGAGAGAAGTTTGTGCCGAAGAGGTGTTATGTTGGAAACAACATGAAGATACGTTTGTTGGACGGTACAGTAATCGAAGCTCCACTTGCAAATATTGATGTGGATACCCCTTATTATGTAGGGAGGACAACCGCGGCGGTATTGCCAGAGGTTGTGTATGATTTGGTAATCGGGAATGTCAAAGGCGCATTGCCCTTAAGTCAGCCTAATCTCTCTTGGGAGTCGACTATGAGTCGAGGGCCTCGTAATGTAGAGGTCGCGCGTGACATTAATAGCGTGCTGGTCCCCATCGCTGAGAGTGCTGAAGAAGGTTCACAAGAGGAACCTAATCAAACCAATCATAAATTTGGAATGGCAAGTTGGGAGGTGAGTGAGTCGTACGGAAGGAAACTGTCAGTACCACAATCGTTTGACATCTGTAGTGAAGATGTCGCGCCAACCACGGAACCATCACTAAGTGCGATGGCTGGATGCAAATGTTCACCCGAAAATGAGAACGTTACAGGAGAAGATGAAGTGAAAACCCCCACAGATCTATTAAACAATGTTGGAAATGACACGAGAGTGATAGATGTTCAGGAGACATCGATGGTAGAGAGCATGGAGCAATCTGATGTAACAGATCGTGCTGTGAAGATGACGAAATGGTGAGAGGTGACATAGACAGTCACGCGCAAAGTTATGGAGAAAAGGGTGTTGTAGCTGTGGGTGAAGGGGATATAACCCATGGTGATGAAGTTCAAGAATTGCTTAATGATCGGGAGACTTTTAGGAGTAGACAGAAGGATGACGTCACTCTGCAGAGGGTATGGAGGTCAGTGGAAAAAGAAGAAGACAAGTATGTAGTAAGGAATGGGGTGTTGTTCAAAAGAGTGTTAGAGAACCAACAGGAAAGGTATACTCTGGTAGTACCGAAAGAATACAGAAGTAAAGTTATGAAGATGGCACACGACGAAGTCTTCGGTGGCCATCAGGGGGTGAAGAAAACTATGGGTAAGATTACCCAGCAGTTCTTCTGGCCGAACATATATTCGGACGTGACTAAGCATTGCTACTCATGCGATATATGCCAGAGAACGTGCCCGAAAGGATCAGTGAAAAGGATACCTCTGTGCCCAATGCCCATCATTGAGGAACCATTCCAAAGGGTGGTCATCGACCTGATCGGGCCAATCTCACCACCATCTTCAGAAGGACACCAGTATGTACTGACACTTGTGGATGCCGCTACGCGCTATCCTGAAGCTGTACCATTAAAGAGCATCACTGCCCAGAAGGTGACGGATAGTTTGATTTCAATTTTCACGAGGTTGGGTGTGCCAAAAGAAATCCTCAGTGATAATGGTAGACAATTTACATCTGATTTAATGAGAGATGTAACGAAGATGTTGAATATCAAGCAGAAGTTTTCTAGCGTTTACCATCCGATGAGCCAAGGTGTTACAGAAAAGTTCAACGGAACTCTTAAGAGGATGCTCAAGAGAATGTGCAGTGAACAAGTGAGAAAGTGGCACAAGTTTATTGAGCCGTTATTATTCGCATATAGGGAAGCTCCACAGGACTCCACAGGGTTCTCCCCATTCGAACTCCTGTATGGTAGGACTGTGAGAGGACCAATGCAGATTCTACATGAAATTTGGGCGGGTGACATTGACCCTGAAGAGGCAAAGTCAACATATAAATATGTTTTCGACTTGCAGGAAAGATTGAATAAAACTCTGAAGTTGTCCAGAGAGAATTTAGCAAAGGCCCAAATTTCCCCGCATGGTGAAACTATTGTTTGCAAGGAAGATGAGAGAAGTTGGCAGAAAGGAAGAAGAGTGTCAAAAGAGACACAGAAACACAAAGAAATGTGTGATACTATGGAAGAAGTTAGAGAGAAAAGGAGATAACGAAGAAAGAAGAGGGTGTAGGTCTGGAGGAAAGGGTGTAAGAAGAATACTAGTAGTTGTAGGTCAAAGGAAAATGCCAGCAAAGATGGTCACAACAAGAATAAAAGATGAAAGAAACGAAGCTGATTATTTTGTTGAAAATAAATTTAAATATTTTGTGACCTGGCGCAAACACCCGACTACTCTTGTGACTGTTCTTCAAAGGAAAATTTAAGTTTGCCTTAAGCCACGTTAGTGGGTGAGAGAACGTCGTCATTGATTATCTAAGCAGATCATATGCCGACAACACATCTGGTCCATTATCAGGAGACGCTACCGAAGAAGGAGCTCTGAATAAATGAGTCCAATGTTTTGATCACGTGTACATAGAGCAAAATGTACACATTTGCTTCAAAAGGTGGGCCAAAGATGTAATGCAGTAATACACGTAATACATAACTTTGCCTCATTTATGTATTGCAAAGCAATGGCAGCATTGTCAGTGTTATTTCACTCTCATTTTCTATGTTTACGGTGTATCATTGCAATGGCTCATCAGAAGAATAATTGTAAATATGTTTATAATTCATGCGTAAACGACAGCCAATAAAAACTTGTTTTTCGGGACTTAACTTTTGAAACGTGAGTTTTGATTGGTCGTCGCTTGCAAGTCTGTGTATATAATAATAATATTATATTATATTATATTATTATTATTATTATTATTTATTATTATTGATTATTATTATATTATTTATTCATTATTTTATTATTATTATTATTATTATTATTTTATTATTATTATTAATTATTATTATTTTATTATTATTATTATATAATTTTAATGTTAAAAGTTACTGCGCATTATATGTAAATGTGTATGGAATTATATTTAATTTTATATAGTGTGGAGCGCACAATGTATAAATTTGTTTGATTTTCATGTTTCGGTTTTAGAAGAAAATTGAGATTTCTAGCGAACAGAGTTTCGGTTGTAAAGAAATACCAATTTTCGTTCCTGCTGGAAGTGTAATATATATTTGCTTTACTAAAATAACTAATAAATGGATACATCATTTTATTTATTATTTTAAGGATTATGATTGGATGGCTAAGCGTAAACTCATTGACGAAAATTTATATAAATAAGAAATTTATGAATATTTTATATCTTTTGCTTTTATCTGCCGTCTATCAAAGTGCTTACAGTTGGTACGCGCTTGTAGCTCTGTCTGATCGATGTTATTATTATTATTTTAGTGTGCATAGTCTTGTAAATCGTGAAGGTGTTTTATTTTGTATTATATTATTAATTAATTGTGTTAATGTTTTTAAATGCAAAAAGGTGTTGTAATTTTCAATGGGAAATCTTGTGGCTTAGTTTCTTGTAAAGCCAGTAATGTTTTAAGATATGTGTTAAATGTAAGTTTGTTTATTCGTGTAAGAATAATTTTTGCTTTACCGTTATATGAGTGTCGTCTGTTGATCACAGTTTGCTAATGCATAATATCTGCGTTGTTGCCATATGTCACTAGCAGGTAAGAGTACTTATTATTGATGTGTATTATGTTTGTAACATGGTAAAGATTCTTTTGTGGTAATAAACCTAAAATATTTAACAATTAAAGTTGCAATATTTTATATGTGAAAAGTTCTTAAAATCATATTGTATTTATTTGAAATTAATATTTGTTTAAATACTAGTTGGCAACTCTTTTGTTTAAGACAACAGCTGATCCTGTCCAGCTGTAATTGCATTCATTTGTTCACACTGAAAAATCGACATACTCAATAGTTGTCTAAATCTTTTAATTTTCAAGTTAATAGTTTAAATCTTTTGTAAAGTCAGTTTGTCTATATATTATTTTCTTGTTGTAGTTTACCCATTCATATATATCATTGAACATATGTCTGTATGTATATTATATATATATATATAAATGTATGGGCAAAGATTTATATGAATATTTTGGTAAACTTATGTTGATAATTCATTTTTTTTTTGAGTGTCATATTTTAATTTATTCTAATATATATATATATATATATATATATATATATATATATATATATTATATATATATATATATATTACTTGTAAATATTTTTTTTATATATATATAAAAAAAAAAAAATAATATTTATTATATATATATATATATATATATATATATATATATATATATACTTGGTAGTTAGTGTTTGGTATTATATATGCGGTGCGTATATATGCAGATATCTAAAGATATCTGGTTATATATATTCATGGATATATAAAACTTGTAGTTGTTGTTAAAGTATATATATATATATATATAATTGGTATATCTAGTACTGAAGGTTCTATAGTTGCGGTGCGTATATATGCAGATATCTAACAATATCTGGTTATATATATTCATGGAAGTATAAAACCTAATTTGTAAGATCAGTACGTTATTCATTTTTTTTTATTAAAATACTTCTAAAATTTTCCCAGTGGTTTCCTTCAATATTTCCAAACGTGTTTCTCTTTCATTTTTTTAAGTATTATGATCAAGTCTTAAAGGCTTTGTTAGTGGTCCAGAGATTGACCACAAATTGAGTTCATTCATTGATAAGAAAAGTACTATTTGATGTTCATATAAGATAAAAGAACTCGGTCAAACCGTTATTACACTTGAAGAGTCTTCAACGAGAGATAAGTCGGTGAGTTTAAGTATAGTTTTGTTCTGCAACATTGCACAGGCCGGTAGCTCACTTAATAGAAGATTTGGATACTGTTATGATATAGGTTTGAGAATATAATTGGTGTTAGATGATTGGACTGTCACGGGGGCCTGGCCAATGGGATTTGTTTTACAGTTCGAAGAGTAAGTTTATGACAAATAATTTATGATCTTTTATCCAATCACCCTACATTAATAAATTTGGGAATGCCTGTCCGGAATCTTATTTAGTAAATAAGTATAAGTACATCTGTCCAAATTTTTACCTCTTTATTCCCATGAAATATTTAGATCTAAAAGAATTTATATATAAATAAATATATAAATATATATATTATATATATATATATATATATATATATATATATATATATATATATATATATATATATATATATATATATATATATATATATATATATATAAACTACCTTTTAACATGCTTTATCCCCTATGAGGGGGTAACACGGGGAGACCACAGGAAATCGAACTTTAAAGCCGATCCCAAACCAGCGCCACCAACGTGTTCGCAGTTTGAGTTTTAATTTTGCCCCAGTAGATAAACTCCAGCTGCTGCGCGAGGATTTGATCCAGCTTCCTCTGTATTAAGAGGCGGCGATAAACCTCTGCACCACGAGGCTCCTATATATATATTTATTTATATATATATATAATATATATATATATATATATATATACTAATATTATATATATATATATATTATATATTATATATATATATAAATATATATATTAATATATATATATATATATATATAAATATATATATATATATGTATATACTATTAGTATAATATATATATATTATATATATATATATATATATAAATATATATAATAATATATATATATAGATATATATATATATATATATATATAATAATATTGATATTATATATTATATGTATATATTATATTATATATATATATATATATATAGTATATATATTTATTATATATATTATATATACTATATAATATATATAATATATATATATATATATAATATAAATTTCATTAATTTCCGTTCTGAAGTGGAGTACTGTGCCATATGTAAACATTAAACACTCCGTAACACGTTCGTGAATCTTGAATCTCCAACTTCGATATTCTGTGGCTTAAAATCTTTCTTCCTTCTACTACATTAATTTGTGCTCTGCTACTGTTCTCCTAACAGAACAAATTTCATGCCTTTTTGATTACCTTACTACTTCTCACGAGACTGTTATATGTTCTCATCCAAATTACTGAGGTCCTCTATTTAGGGATTTCAATGTACATAACACTGAATGTTGGTCCTTCATACCATTTAGGTGGGAGGAGCCGACGATCAGCATTCTCAACGATTCTGGAGCGCAACTAAATATAAGAACCCACACACATTCCGCATCGTCCCACAATTCTTGAACACACATGACCTATGTTTCACCACTAGGCCTTCTCTCTTTAAAAATACACCACTTTCGCTCCAATCGGTAAACCCCAACCTTATATCTCTTAATTTGAATACTTTCTCTCCAACAGCTCAATCCTGCCCTACTCGTTTTTTCTGCCACTTTGATCGGGCTTTTGGGGCATTGCGTTGCTTCTACGCAACTATAATTGGAATATGACTGCTTGCTCGGTGGGACCCTTCGATTCTTGCCGATAAGTAGGAGCTGTAATCGTTTGATGCATGAGCAGGTTCATTCCTTCTTCGACTAAATCTTTCTCTCTCATAATCCATGGTTCGATTCGTGCTTTTTCTCTAGCCATCAGGCTAGAGAAGTGCGTATCGGCGAGTGAAAAAATTTCTCGTTCTCTATCACTCTTGCTAATTATCATTCTGCTAGAAATCGTGCAGGGATACTCTTTCGACGAACAAAGCGGGCTTTCATTAAGACGAAAGTGCGCAACCTCTTGGTTCTTCCTCACTGACAATCTTTCTGCCTCTTGCCATAAACTCTCTAACAACTCTGTAAATCTGTCTTCCTCTCATTATCGCTCTGATGTGAGTCTGTTGCTAATTCTCCAACTGAAAAGCCAATCTCTTCGGCCTCCTATTTTCCTTTAACTCAACCCTAGGACGATTCTGACATTCCTCATCCTCCTCCTTCTCCTTCTAGTGTCCTATGCCTTTGCCTGTGATTACATTCGATCGGCTGCATGGCTCCTGAAATCTTACGAACTTAGAAGCGGGCCCGGATGGCATTTCCTCCCGAGTTTTGAGGAGGGGCTCCTGCTATCCCCGCCCCTCGTTCAAATATATTCTCTATGTCTCAATACTAACCACTTTCCCTCAGTGTTGAAGCACGCACAGTCCAACCTATCCGAAAAAGAAGCGCTCTGATCCTCTTAACTATCCCCTATAGTCTTACTTGCTATCTATCTAAGATCTTATGAAACTCTTCTCAACTCTCATTTCTTAAATCAATCTCATTCACTTCTTTCAGATCGCCAGTCGCTGTCGCGCTCTGAGTTTCGATATACTTTCCTATCTTACTTATTTATGGTTTTCCGCCCTTAGGAACTACGGCAGACTTGCGTGGTGGCGCTTGAACATATCCAAAGCATTTGACCGGGTTATGGCACGCGTCACGGCTCTCCAAGCTCCCCTCCTTTGTGGTTTCCTCCTTCTCTTGCTTACTTATGTCTAGTTTCCTTCAAATCGCTTAATATCGGCTGTTGTTGGGGCCACTTCTTCTTCCTTTTCTGTTAATAGTGGTTCCTCAGGGTTCGTCTTATCTCCTACTTTTCCTACTTTTCATTAATATCTTCTCACTTGCACATCTAACTCTATTCACTCATATGCCGATGACTCGACCTTCATTCTTCAACGCATTTCAATTCTGCTCCTTCTTTTTACTTTCTAGAATTGCCTCTCGTCTGAATCTTTCCGATTTCTATTCTCGCTATCTGATAGAATTTCCGGGTGGGTCGTCTGAACCTTGTTAAATTCAATTCTTTAAAAACTCAACTTCTACAAATCTCCCTCTCAAGACACCTTCCAACTTTCCTATCTCTTTCGACGTTTCTCTCGTCTCTCCTGTGACAATATAAAACATCCTTGCCTTAACATAAACAAAAATATGTTCTGGAAACCTCACATCACAATGTTTGCTGGCGGCCTCAAAGAAACTGGTAGTTCTGTTTTAGACTGCGAGATTTTTTTCCTCTTCTCAGGTGCTCCAGCTATACCAAGGCCTCATTCGCCCCTTGTATGGAATACTCTCTCATATATGGGGGCTCTGTTTCACCCGGCTTTTAGATAGGGTTCGAGTCAAGGCCAAAAGGCTTTATAAATTTTCCATACTTTCCAGTTCACATTGACCCCTATTCTTTGCGCGCAGATTTTGGTTGCTTTATCTCTTTCTATAGTACCGTAGTGCAGGTGCTCGAGGGAACTTATCACCCGCGTTTACCACCACCTTTACGTCGCCCTCGTTAGTACAAGAGGTGCTGTATCTGCACATGAGTTTTGTGTGATATTGGTAACCCAGGACTAGTTCGCTGCGGTGCTTCCTTCTTTCCTGCCACTTCTGTTCTGTGGAATTCACTTCCATCTTCTGTGTTTCCTGCTGAATTTAATCTCCCCACTTCAAGGCCTGCGTCTGCGCTCATCTGCGTAATTTGCGTTAGTAGTTCGATTCTGAGGCGTGTAACACCCCCTCCTTGAATAGGGCTCTGCCCGTGAGTGGTGGTAACTGTTAAAAAAAAACAAAAAAAACAATAATATATATATATTATAATATATATATATATATATATATATATATATATATATATTAATATATATATATATATATATATATATATATATATATATATATATATATATATTATATATATATATATATATATATATATATATATATATATATTATATATATATATATATTATATATATATATATATATTATATAATATATATATATAATAATATAATATATATATATATATATATATATATTATTATATATATTATAATATATATATATATATATATATTTATTATTACTAATTTCACCTTTTACATTCACAAGCTCAAGAAAAAAATCTAACAATGCTAAGAACGAAAATAGCAACCTTAACGGATAGATATAAAAAAAAATTCACTTTTGAGAGAATTTCCTTCCATTGAGTAGAAAATTGACAACTCAGAAAGGAAACATCCGTAAATTCTTTCGTTT
>JABUQX010116034.1:7500-15584 GCA_015478945.1 Trachelipus rathkii | reverse complement strand
GGTGCTAGGATATATATTATATATATATATTAATATATATATATATATATATATATATATATATATTATATAGTTAAGATATATTATATATATATATTATATATAGATATATATATATAATATATATCATATATATATATTATAATAATATTATATATATATATATATATTATATATATATATATATATATATATTATAATATATTATATATATATATATAATATATATTATATATATTATATATATATATATTATATATATTATATATATAATAATATATATATATTATATATATTATATATAATATATATATATAGTATATATATATATATAGTAATTATATAATATATATATATATATTATTAATATATATATATTATAAATTTTGTATATGGTGCAGAAGGATTTTGTGGGAAGATATGGATGATTGACAAGCTAAATCTTTTAACTTTTACTTCTTAAGCATAAATTAAGTGACAATGCGCCTTCCAGGATTTAATTTATTTTGCAAACTATTTGAAAAGAGAGAATGTATTGTCCACCTAATTATAGAAGGTCTCTTTAGGAAATATGCAGGAATCATAAATAAGTTAAAATATACAGTATAGGAAATAGGCAAACACAAAATTAAAAGAAAGAGTGTGTTCATCTTTGACATTTCTCAGCAAGGTGCTTGGTAAAAAGAAAGAATTCAAAACTTACATATATACCGTATATATAATAATATATATATATAATATATATAATTATATAAATAATTATATATATATATATAATATATATATATAATATATATATATAAATATATATATAATAATATATTATATATATAATATATTATAATATAAATATATAATATATAAATATTATATAATATAATATATAATATATATATATTATATATATATTATATATAATATATATTATATATATATATATATAATATATATAGAGGAGAGAAGAGAGAGAGAAAGAGAGGAGAGAGAGAGAGGAGAGAGAGAGAGAATTCAAAATTCTATTCACATTTGCAAATTCTATTCGTATGTTTTTCATCTGAAGGAGGGAAAATTTTTCGTACCATTGAATTTTGTGTATGTTTCTTGAGTGTACACAAGTATGCATGCCTGGCCTGGCCCCAATATATACTAATTAAATATGAAGATCTAACATACGCCCATAGCTAGTAGAATTTTACTCTTAAGAAACAGAGTTAGGGAAGGAAAAATTTTCCAAAGAATTTAATTATTGTAATTGTTATTACTAAAGTAGTGTTTTCGTTTAAATTTATTTTATAATCAATATTCTTGTTTTTCATTCATAAAAATTTAATAATTTAGTAAACTTTGCTTAAATGTTATTTTATTAAAAAGACTCAAAACTATTGGGTAGGAGCTACCTACCTTACCCTGCCTTGCCCTATGTATATGTCCCATATATAGTATATATATATTATAGATAGTATTTATATATATATTATATATATATATATATATATTATATATATATATACTATAATATATATATATATATTATTTTTAATTCTTGATATATTTTTTTAGTTTTTATAGATTGATATATATGTATTAATATATATCTAATGTATATATATATATATATATATATAATAAATTATATATATATATATATATATATAGAATGAATATTATATACCATTTTTCTGATGTCAAGGAAGACAAGGTTTTAGAAACATTGTGAAGTTCAAGAGGCAAAATTTAAGACAGAAATCAGAAAACCATGTTGCTAATTATTGGAAAATTTTAAATATGTGAAAATTTCATGGCGTTTTGGAAAGCTCAGAATCAACTACAAAAATGTATCAACTGAGAGATATCGCGGAATCAACGAATCAGTAAGTATTTGATTTGTGTTTCTAATTTAAAATCTGCCAATAAATTTTGACTAACTTTCCTTACCAAGTTTTTTATTATATTTTATTTAAGGATATTATTGATGTTGGAGATGGAATACAAATTACCGGAAGTTGCTGGTCCAGAATCAAATCAAATTCCAATAGCAGTGTATTGGTGAAGGATCTTGCTGTTGTCTTTTGAGGAAAAGAAGTTCTTAGGGAGGGATCGGTTTCTGGAAGGTGATGCCCAAACTTTTTAGAAACTCCAGCAAAACCCTCTTCTTAGTCCTTGAAAACTTGTTTATATGGAAATCATCTTAAGTGTTTTTAACTTCTTGAAATAAAACTGCTTTTCTTTAAAATGTTTTTAATTATAAAGAAAAACTTAAAAAAAATAAAACTAATTTTCGGCTAATTAATTTTTTTTTTTTACAGACATGTTTCGGAAAATTTGGTTGAGAGGAATTACTCGTCCGGCATTATTCAGATGGAGATGTCTATGGTAAATAAATACCTTAAGGAAAATAGTATTGATTGCAAGAAAATATACAGGAAAGTACGTAAAAATTTTGTTTTTCTAAAAAAAAATAATCTTTTTAATGATTTTGTTTAACTTTAAAAGATTTATTTTTTTGGCAAAGAATTAGCAAAAAAAATTCATTCTGTAGAAGATAGATTTTACACATGCAGAATTTAAAAAATTTGCGACTATAAAGGTAACAGTTCAAATTTAAAATAAATTTAATATGTATAATGTTTCTTCATTGCTTTTTTATCCATTGTTTTTTCTTTTTTCTTTTTTTTTAAGACCGGAAAACTTATATTTTCCTTCTTTCCTTTTAGAATTTGCACTTGGATATAGATGGAGTTATGACGGAATAACCTTGAAGAAATCACAGATGTTTCGCCTGCACCAGTTTCATGCTCCAAGCTCCTACTACCCAATTTCACCTACTCCTGCAAATCCGAAGCTATGCCACCTTACTCGCTAGCGACTTCTCGGACAAGAGTACCAGTCCTGTCCATGTCGACGTCCCCTCCCTTCTCTCTCTCTCTTTTTTTTTTATAGCTATAGAGTTGAATTTAAAAAATAAAACAGATAGACTTCTCTGAGTTTACTGTAAAACTTAATCCCTGAGGACCAATTCATCATGTTATCTTGACGTGTCGAGGGGTGTTTAAAGAAAATAAAAAAAATATAAAGTTAATCCAAACTCTTTAAATTTATTTGTTATATATATATATATAATATATATATTATATATAAATATATCTATATGTCACAGATATTTTATATATATAATATATATATATATATATATATATATATATATATATATATATATATATATATATATATAGTATATATATATATATATATATATATAATAATATATATATATTATATATATATATATATATATATGATATACTTATTAGTAGAACTATTTTCTTGTAATTTCCAAGAAAAACAAATTATTCTTTACAATATATGATTTTTGGTATGTAATATTAGGACTATTTATAATGAAAGTTAATTTATTTATTTGTTTATTTTTTTTGCCCCCTCCTTCATTTCACCATTCAAATTTTCCTTGACATTCGAAAATATGTTACATTGCCAGGACCCACCTATCAGCTGATGTTTCAGCTACAATTGTGGCGAGTCTTTGTGAGCCGCATTGGGGCGTCCGCACATAGGGCAAGGAGGGGGGCTTTCGCCGCCTTGGGGGGGTCGGGTTCTTGTCTTTTTTTTAAATAATATATTATATATATATTATAATAAATATATATAATATATATATATATATATATATAATATATATTATATATATATATATAATATTATATATATATATATATATATATATATATGGTAAATGTTCCTAAATGGATAGTTGGCGAGCTTTTTGCCTATAATATCAAAAAATTTGAAATCTTTAATTAGTTTAATATTTAAGTTTGCTTAGGTTACGTATGGTTAATTTAGTTAGATATATGTAAATAAATAATTTGAACTTGTTTTTTTTTAATATTTTTAATTTTAATTTTTAAGAATTTAAGGTTAGATTATATTTCATAGAAATTTATTTTTGGACTTGTTTTTTTTAATATTTTTTATAGGTTTGAAGTTCTTTTACTGAAACAAAATTGCGCCGATATTTAAAACGGAGCCTAATTTTTTTCTTATAACGCCCCTAATTCCAGGTTAGAATAAGTTTTATTTATTCTGTTAAATAAAGTTACACGGCCTTTGCATTATTTTATTCTTGTAATTTTCATTGATATTTAATTTATTAAATACATAAATTAATTAAAAAAATAAATAAATTAATTAAAAAAAAAAAGCACACTCTATAACATCTTTATTAGCGAGAAAATAATTAATAACTAACCACAGTCCACAATTCGTAATAAATTCATACAATATTTAATAATAAAAAAAAAATTGCCATTCAAGTATAATTAAAAGAAACTTCACACCTAAGTAATTTTAGTCAACTAATTATACCGTATTTTAAAACTTTTTCATATATGTATATACATATATAATAATATTATTATATATATATATATATATATATATATATATATATATATATATATATATATATATATATATATATATATATATATATATATATATATAATATATATATATATATAATAATAAATATATAAATATATATATATATATATATATATTATATTATATATATATATTTATAATATATATATTATATATATATATATATAATATATATATATACCGTATATATATATATATATATATATATTATATATATATTATATATCTATATTATATATAATTATATATATATTATATATATATATATTATATAATATATATATATAATATATATATATATATATTTATATAGTTCAAAAATTTATAATCCTAAATTTAATACATATATTACAAAGGTGGGCACCGTTAATGAGAAAGTTAACGTCGTTAATTCTTAATCGTTAACAAAAAAAAAATTAACGGCGTTCGGCGTTAATCATTAAAGCGTTTATCGGTAGAGAATGTTAGCGGAAGTTAACGTTATCGTTAACGTTAACCTCTTCAATTTTTTTTTTTTTTTTTAGTTATCACCACCACTCCACAGGGCAGACGCTATTCAAGGAAGGGTATGTGCCCACACCAAAAATTTCTCCGCTTGCGCAAATACGAAGATTGAACATAGACGCAGGCTTTAAAGTGAAGGAGATTAAATTCAGCAAGAAAACACAGAAAATGGAAGAGAGTTCCACAGAACAGTGGTGGAAGGAAAAAAGGAAAACCGCAGCAAACTAGCTTGGAGTTACCAATATCTACACAAAAGCTCGTGCGCAGATACAGCACCCTTTGTGCTACTAGGCGTCGTAAAGGTGTGGTACGCGAGTGTGGTAATTCCCTCGAACACCTTCCGCTGCGATACCTATAGAAGAGAGATAAAGCGACCAACATGCGGCCGCCAAAGATAGAGGTTAGTTGAACGGAAAAGTAGCATAACAGCCCTTTGGACTCGACCCTGTCCAAAAAGCCGGGTGTGAAACCAGAGCCCCTCAGATATGAGAAACAGTACCTCTTATATATAGGGAAGGCCGCGATGAGACCCTTGTAATAGCTGGATTAACTGGGAAGAGGAAAAAAAGTCTCGCAGTCTAAACAGAACTCCAAGTTTCTGAGGCCGCCCCAGCAACCGTTGTGATGTGAGGTTTCCAAGACAATTTTTTTTATGTTAAGGCCAAGGATGTTCATATTGTCAACAGGAGAGACGAAAGAGAACCGTCAAAAGTGATAGGAAAGTTAGAAGGTATTTTAGAGAGGGAGATTTGTAGATGTTGGGGTTTTAAAGAATTGAATTTCCACAAGGGTTTGGAGACGGACCCCACCCGCAAATTTTATCTAGCAGCGAGAATAGAATCGGAAAGATTAAGACGAGAGGCATTCTAGAAGTAAAAGATGGAGCCAGAAATGTGAAATAGTTGAAGATATGAAGGCGTCGATCATTCGGCATTGTGAGTGGATGAGAGTTAGATGTTGCAGGTGAGAAGATCATTTATGAAAAGTAGGAATAAAGTAGGTGATAAGACAGAACCCTGAGGAACTCAACTATTGACAGAAAAAGAAGAAGTGGCCCCATCAACAACAGCCGTTAGCGGACTTGAAATGGGAAAGCTAGACATAATAAGCAAAGAGAAGGAGGAAAGGAAGGGAGCTTGGAGAGCAATGATGCGTGCATGACCGGTCAAATGCTATGGATATGTCAAGCGCCACTACCAAGTCTGCCAGTAGTTCCTAAGAGCGGAGAACCATCAAAAATCGGTTAAATAGGAAAGTAATCGCCAGTAGACTTTGAACACCAAAAACCGTACTAGCGATCGGAAAAAAGAGAATGAGATTCCAGATTGTCTAAGAAGTGAGAGTTGAGAAGGGTTTCAAAATTCTTTAGATAGAATACAAGTGAGGCTATAGGCGATAGTTAGAAGGATCAGAGGCGGCTTTCCCTTTTTTCGGAATAGGTAGGACATGTGCGTGCTTCCAACACGAGGAAAGTGCTAGTATTAAGACATAGAAAATATAGTTTGAACGAAGGGTGGTGTCAGCACGTAAGCACATTCCCTCAGAAACCGGGCTTTGTTTCCAAACCCCTGTGTTAAAAACATTACGTAAAACGGATAATAACGAGTAAATTAAACAATTTTTGGCCATTGGAGAGGAGCGTTTAGGAAATTTTGAAAAAAAAAAAAAAAGTATCTCTTATCGAAATCGAATCTAATACAATTGAAAATCTGATAACAAAATATTTTATAAACCGTAAATTAAGTTAACGGTTAACGGATTTAGGGTAAAATTTAACTCGTTAATAGACCGTTAATTTTTTTCGAAATTAACGAAAGCGTTAAAAGTAACGAAAAAATTAACGAATTAATTAACGGATTAACGCTTTAACGCGTTAATTCCCACCAACCTTGTATATTATATATAATATATATTAATATATAATATTATATATATATAATATTATATATATTATATATAATATATATATATATTATTATATATAATATATATATATATAATAATATATATATATATATATATATATATATATATATATATATATATATATATATATATATATATATATGATAATAATAATTATTATATATAAATATATATATATATTATATAATATATATATAATATATATATATATATATAATAATATAATATATATATATTATATATATAGATATACATAATAAATATATATATATAATAATAATAGATATTATATATATATATTATAATATAATAATATATATTATATATATATATATTATATATTCTTTACATTACGTTCTTTCTTATAAAACGATGTAATAGCCAAAAAAAAATTTAAATTTTATAGCCTATCTGGCAACAGTCAAATTTTTTCAAGAAGTAGTGTCGCGTTAAAAAGTAACCTAACCTATATAATATATTATATATTATATATATATATATATATATATATATATATATATAATATATAATATATATATATATATAAATATATAATTATATATATAATATTATATAATATATATTATATATATATATATATATATATTAATAGTATAGGCTTTGCCCCACCCTGGAAATTCTACGGACGCCCATGGTGAGCCGCGGGTCCTGTACATGACTCAAATATATAATATATATTATATATAAATATATATATAAATATATATATATATATATTAATATATATAATATATATAATATATATAAATATATATATATTATATATATATATATATATATATATATATTATATATAAATTAGTATATATATATATATATTGGGCCAAAAATATTATATGCGGATGATTTGTTTTGTGAGGTGTGAATGCTGAAGAGATTTTGGGGGCATTGTAGAGAGATTTGCAGGTGTAAAAAGAAGGGGTTTTTGAAAGTATAAACGTTAGATAAGAGTAAGGTTATGGTTGTGATTGAGGACAGTCCTCGGTGTAAGTTATGTTAGATGTGAGCAGCTGGAACAAATGTGTCTGAGTTTTAAATATTTAGGATATATGTGTTGGGATGAAAGGGGAACGGATGATACAGAGTGTAGTTAGGAAAGTTGTGAATTGGCAGGAAGGTAGCTGGTTGCAATTAAATTCTGGTTTGATATAAAGGGATTAAGTCTTGAGTGC
>JABUQX010116034.1:0-2500 GCA_015478945.1 Trachelipus rathkii | reverse complement strand
TAAATCTAATTTTGCCTATTTTTATAGGTTTTTTGTCTTAGGTCAAGTTTTTGTTTTGGATCCAATCTTTATCCTGGGCTGGATTTTTGTTTCTAGTTTTTGTTTTCAGTCTTAATGTTAGGTCAAGTTTCCAGAAGCCTGTTTCCTAGATTAAATCTTAAATCTTAGGACTTTTTACTGCGCAGTCTTACTGACTTCGCCTATTTAAATAAAAGCTTATAAGATAAGTAAAGAAACACCTGACCATTATTAAGCCAAATTTTGCCTCTTGAATCAGATAAAATCTATATTTTATCAAAGATCTGTGGCTTACTATCATATCCATAAAAAAATCTATAATCATAAAAGTAAGATTATCTATTTCCTTTTATGAATCGGATAACTGATTGAAGAAATTAACTATTTACTCTGTCCACTTTTGTTTGAGTATATGTGTAAAATAAAACCTATCCTTTTACTTCTCTTTTATTCTTCCTCTCCTATCTCTATAATATCAATTAAAAAGTATTGACAAGCAATCTTGTATTTAGAGACAAAGGAAGCACATTACAGACAGAACTTTGGTCCCACTTTATAAGTTACCCAGCGGTACAACCAAAGCGCCTGGATGGCTCTAATAGTTCTTGAGCTTCTGTTTAGATGCCTAATTGCGAAGAGCCTTCATGATATCACCATCAGGTAGATACTAATTTCTTTTTCATTTTCTCTTAATAAAGTTTATGAATTCATAATATTATTAAATAATTTATATATATCACATTTAGGAGATCAGATAACCGTAACTATTCTTTTCCCTGTCACTTGGTCTCCACTACATATATTAATATATATATATATATATATATATATATATATATATATATATAATATATATATATATATATATTATATAATATATTATATATATATATATATATAATATATATATTATATATATATATATATAATATATATATATGTGTTATAGTATATATATATATATATTAGTCCCCTAGGACGCTACCTCGCAGATAGAGGAGAAATCACACTAGGGTCTAGAGGCCGTCTGCCAAGAATCCAACCAGATGTGGAAACAACACTTGCTACATGTTTAAAGCGCATGGGTGAGTGTGGATTTGGCCCAACTTATGATGAACTCTGTGAAATAGTGTCTGAGTACTTGACAGCTAATGAAATGGATAACATCTTTAAAGAAAACAAGCCTGGTAGGAATTGGATTAAAAATTTTATGGCTCGTCATTAAATGAGTCTTAAAAAGGCATTACCTATGCATATTGGTAGGAAACAGATCACTTCTGATCCATTTGTTATTTATGGATTTTATGACATGCTGGAAAAAGAGGCAAGACGCTTGGGAATAGAGAACCGTCCAGAATGCTTCTGGAACCTTGATGAAAGTGGTTTTCCATCAGATCCATCCAAATGCAAAATTGTTGGACCAATTGGACAAAAAACAGTGCAAGTAGTTTGCGGTTCCAACAAAGAGAACACAACTGTTTTAGCTGTCTGTTGCGCAGATGGTACTACAATGGATCCATTAATTATTTTCAAAGGAAAAAATATAATGGCTAATTGGCGTGGTAGTGAAGCTCTACCAGAAACCTATTATGCAGTCAGTTTCAATCGATGGATTATTCTATATAGTATTTTTGCGAAATAATTTTGGCCCAAAAACCCATAGACACGATACAACTCTTCTACTTATATTTGATGGTCATCCGACTCTTAAGTCATTTTATGTGTGATCTGTACATAACAGTCGGCTCAAAGGGAAAATATCACACTGTGAACCTGACGGGCACATACCACTAGACACTCTACGTATAATCTCTCAATAGTTTCCAAGGATTTGATGATATCCTGATATGTGTCTGTTACCCCGGAAGACTCCCCCGCTACACTCGGGCCAGGGTCAAGATGGGTAATTTATTTATCGATAATAGTTATGGATTGAAAAATAAATGCTATGCTCGCATTGACAAATTGTACATAAACATCATGTCCCATTGGGGTTTTGAACCTTTACCCTATGATGTTAAAACCAAGAGTTTTATAGTTTTACCTCCCAGCCACGATAGGCTAAAAGGAATCTACCAAAGGAATTGATGATATTCCAACATCGGTTTTCTTCCGGAAGCCCCCCGCCTGTTTATGTACAATTTTGAAGTTGGAGCACTTACCTTCTCGTTTAGTCCGCTCAGTGCCACCGCTCCGAGCGGGAACTGTACGCAGAATAGGTGCGGACTAGCGGGAGGTGGGAGTTCACAGGAAATTAGCGGACTTGCACGTGCGGATCAAAAAAGGTTTCCGCTCTTTTGTTCTTCCGCACCTTTAAAAAAAAGAAAATATTAGTTTACTATTAAGAATCTAATAGTTATATATAATATAATAGTATATATAGTAATTATATATATATATATATATATATAAGTATAAATAACAGTTATATATATTGTATATATATAATAGTATATAGTGGTACTCCTATATATATATCTCT
>JABUQX010116033.1:35000-37675 GCA_015478945.1 Trachelipus rathkii | reverse complement strand
ACAGTGAAAAAAGGAGCTTGTTTTGATCGTTCAGGCGATTTACCAAAACATTTATGATAAGGGACTACGATATATGAAGGAATGCTATTTCTCTATTGTTGACAGAGATGTTAAATTATTGCATAATCGTCCTACATCACCTATAACACAGAGAAATCAGCACCCGAGGCAAATCTCACCTTAGAGAGGATTATTAAAAGTTGACTTGCCTTACTTGATTGTATCCACCACTTGCAGGCATATATCATCTCTATGGTATATAAAAGCGACTAGTAGCCTGAAAATACACGTGGCTTGCAGTATAAGGTACGCTACTGATGCATTCAAAACTACTCATATGATGGTCCGCGTACTGTGTGCAAATTGTTCTTACGTTCATGCGAAATTGTATAAGGGTCGGCGAATCGAACATGCAAGGAATGGTGGCGAGCGTAAATTTAAAATCAAAAACAGGTATCTAAGACCTACGGGGTACCGTTGAAATTCCATGCATGAAGACTACCGTGCCCTGACCTTAATATGGAAGTTCTTATCGTCCCCGCCACTACACGCTTATGAACAAAGTGATTGAAACGAATAACAGACGAACCCCCTCCTCCAACTGGAACAACCATGAAAAAGATTGTCTTGCTCTTCCACGGTTGCGTATGCATGCTTCACCAAGCTGTAAGAAACGATATAGAAAGTCTCCATGGTCAAGATCGAAGCCTCTTGACAGGTACATACAACCCATGAGGCAAGAAGCGGATTAACAAGTCACAAGGTAATGAAAGTAATTAGAATAATGGAAATGCGTATATGGACGAAAATGCACAAAAAGAGTGTAGAGAGTCACTGTTGTAAACACACAACGATGAAACACGCAACTGAGAAGTTAGGTTAGATATGTCCAATCAATTGTGAAATGGAACTTGCCAACATTGCGGAAACTAGAGGTTATGCGTTACGCCTTGTACGGCGGCCGTTAAGAACCCTCGTCTATTACTATCAACGACAGAGGTGTTCAATTTGAAGTATCTTAGAATTTCACTTTCATTGTATCCTTTTGTCCAGAAACAAAAACCCTTTCCGAGCAGGGACACCCAAACGAAACTCCGCTAGCTGCGCAAGGTAGGGATCTTGCGCTAAACCATAGAAAAGTTCGTCCAGAGAAAATGAATTGCCACTTTATTTCGCATTCTCTCGATATTTCCGTGTACCTCCTAAGACCCTGAATAACACTCCTGTTCTGCCTGCACGACAGACAATCGGCTAAATATTTTCACTTTGTAGAAACCATGCAGCGCATTGTGGCTATGCAAGCCAAATGCAGACATACGACAATCAACGTATGTAAAAAATGCGTATCGTGGTATACTTGCATGTCGTAGAGTAGTAACCGTGAGTTTAGCTGTAAGAAAGGCTATGAGATATAAAACCATCCACACGAAAATGGTAAATTACACCTTCAAACGACTTATCTTGTCGGGAAATACGTTCAAAAAACATTTCTTGAAATGAAGACTGAGTGCTTCGAGCGCCCGAATGACCCTTACCGCAAAATGGGTATAACCGATAAAGTTTGTGAAGAATTCCTTCAATACCTGCGAGATTTCAAGGACATTGAGGGCGTAACACACTTGATCCAGACAATATTAAAAGTAATCCTGGAATGCGTTATAAAATAGCTTAAAACTACTCCTCAATCATTCATGGGCGAAAACAGCCTCAACGATATGTCCAAGAGATGTATAGACATCGTCTAGCACGCACGCATATGCTACAATCTGTAATTAGGATGAAGAGTGAGCTGATCTTGAGGTGTAGTAAACAAAATATCATAGTAACGCGACTGATAGAACATATAGTGCAACCACTACACCACCTAATGCCTTCACAAGCAAAACCAATAAACACCAGAAACACATAAGGCACACTTGAATGTAGCTGTCCTCTGCATGTGCGCGTTACCACAGCCCCTACGCTAGCGCCTTGGAACTATATAATCTCCTCGATTCTCTAAGCAAACGCTCAACAAGTACTTTACTGTCGATACCAAGACTATGTGTCTTCACTAGCCCGTAAAGGTCATATATATTCCTTGATACTGAAAATTCTCTAGGAACCTGACGGATGTCAAACCTGATGCTCTCTAGGTGCATCAACGTTATAGCTGATAGTTGGTGATGCCACTGGCCCCAAATCCTACGGCATCGGATAAAGAAAATGACTTCAAGTGTATGCTACATCTTAAAAGCAAAAGGATTAACTTTGAACAAAGACACCGAACACATAGTTAATTTCCAAGGCATGGCGAAGATTAACTTCGATAAGATGATTAAGGATTTCGAAAAAACTAAGAATCGTGAATGGATGGTCTTAAACGACGACAATCACTTCTACAATATGATCAAGGATACAGACGTAACAGCATTAGCCGTTACGCAAATGATGAGTGAAGATGATGAATCTTCACTTCACAAAGATATCCATAATCTAGATGACTCAGACCAACCACATGTAAATACCGAAACCATTACCGCGAAGTTAAGGTTCCTGATATGAAAATGCGGGCCGATAAACTAGGAAATGTCATTTTAATCAACGGTATTAAAAGGTTTCGCCATACATCAAATAAGCGGAATCTTGTTCTAGGTAGTGCCCGCACTGTAGCACAGGGGTATGATGGAACGTTA
>JABUQX010116033.1:10000-27500 GCA_015478945.1 Trachelipus rathkii | reverse complement strand
TATTATTATTATTTTAATTATTATTACTTTCATTATTCATTATTATTATTATTATTAATTATTATTAATGATTATTTATTATTTAATATGTATTAATTTTTTTTTTCACTAAGTTACCTCTGTCATTTTATTATTTGATTTCGAATTATATTATAATTTATGGGTATTTTTATTTAAAAAAAACTCCCCCCGGACCCGCGAGCTTGCATTTTTGATTATGATTTAAATGGACAATTTTTTCTAAGAATGAACTTGAAAACCAGTTTAAGAAAAGGTTATAAAAAATGATAAATCTGAAGAGAGTGTGAAGATAATGATGCAAAATGTTGCTGGTTGGAGATGCAAGAGTAAATGGCTACATTTTTAAAAGATGAGAAGTTATCTATACTTTATTTGATAAAATGTTGAAAACCATTGACGAACATTTCTAGAATGACTTTAGAAGCATAAAAAATATTATGCTAAATAAAAGAAGGTAAAACCGTGCCTAAAACTGCTATTTCAAAGATACACGAAGTAATCGGGATGAACATGCTATTAGATAGGCATAGAAAAATAATGAAAATATTAATTGTGGTAATGATGATGGTAGTGATAATGATATTAATAATAACACCCCCTCCTTGATTAGGGCTCTGCCCGTGAGTGGTGGTGACATCTGACTAAAAAAAAAAAAAATAATAAACTCACCCAATATATATAATATATATATCACTCATAAATAAATATATATTATATATTAGTAATATATTAAAAAAAAAAGTGTATTACTTCTATTGGAGATATATATAGTTATTATTTAAGTATCAATATATTAATAATATAATATATATATATATTATATAATATATATATATTATATGTATACAAGTATATATTATATAAATTATATTATACTATATATATATATACTATATATTGATATATTTAAATATATATATAATAATATAGATATATATATATAACATAGAATATATATATATATAAAGTATATATAATTAATAATATATACATAATATATATATTTACTTTTTTTTGTTTCCTATAATTAGATGGTCTAGTCCATTGTTGTCATTTCATAGTGAATTCCGTAAGTTTTTTCGGGACTGTTTTACTTTCAAAAATATAGCTCGCCTGCCTTCATATTCCAATTCTTACTTCTAAAGCTTGGCGTTACTAGATGCACTGCATACTGGTTCTACTCGATGGCTGTGACGATGGAAACTAAATCACGCTTAAGTTCTCGGAATTACTATATTTCGAAGATCGGCTTTTGCTTAACCTCTTTACAACACTGCTGTAATTATCGTTAACTGTTCGTGTTATCAATAAAATGATGATGTGAATGAATCATTTTCGGGATTTAAAGTTTATCTTTTCAGTAAAATTTCGTACAATTGCACTTGGTATCCCTCTCTCTTGCTTCAATAATACGCTGAATACCTAAATCTCTTTTCTCTTTGTCTATGTCTACTAAGCATTGCCAAGTAGTATATATCTCAGGATGGAAGCAACAGTTAAGAGTTGTTTCTTTAGTTACAACACTCCAATAATCATTATCATATTTTTGATCTACCTTTCGTTACAGTTAGCACAGAACAGGCACCAAGAGTTTGTTCCTTCAATCAGGTTTATATCGATGAGGTCTTTGATCCAAAACACACCCTGGCTGCGTAAGAATTCATTATATACATTTACTAGCATATAGAAGAGAGTTTACTCTACTACTCTGATGTAAGAAAACGGTATAATCTACGTCAAGATTCTTATCATCACTGTTTGAAGTCCATTCAGCGAGTTTATGTTTTTGAAACGGAACTTGAGATTACTTGAGCTAAAGCTTTAGTTTATATCCACTTAGATGTTATATACTAATACAGCATATTCACATTTGCAAATATTTTGGTCAGCTTGCTAAGTGTGGGTATAACTATATCTTCGGAGCATCTATTTAAGGGTGTGTGTTACCACGTTCAAATATTAACAATCTCCAGCTGTATTTAATTTTCTTCAATTTTTCCAAGATATTATATATGGTTTTTGAGCCGTATGCTTGCTCCATCAATGACTTAGAGGATAACAGTGTCTGAATAGAAGTTCATTTTGTATGGTATAAGACAATAACCTTCTGTTACCGTTTTTTCCTAGTATCGCACATTAATAGTTTTAAGTGATGAGTTTTTGCTATTAAGTCAAATATAGTATGAAAGTTATTATTAGCCATCAAAGTAATCACCTATTTAGGCGATTGACTCGTATGGGTACTCTCACTCTCACACAATCAATATCGGTTCTCTGACAATGTATTATTCAGTTCCAGATTTTGACTATTTAGTATGCGTCTTTTCTGCCAGTCGTAATCCAATGCATTTCAATGTTAGAGTTTCTAATTAAATCTGATTGAGCTATATCTGTTGTTTGCCAACACGTTGTTCTACACTCTCTCAATCTTTCATATTCTATACAATTGCTTTCATTCAATATCGTCCAGTAACTTATCATGCGTCTTATTCACAATAGCAGCAGTTGCCCTGTAGCTTACACGATACCTGTCAGCTGTCATTTATTGCTAAATTATTATACCTAAATTTATTCTGAGTATTTTTTCACCCTCGATCCTCAAATTGGAAGAAAATTCATCATTCCGCATATTATACTTTTTTTCCATGTATCTTCCAGCTTATTCCTATGTGATTGTTCATAAAAGTTGCACAAAGTTTCTCTGACTTCGTACTACTACTACTACTACTACTCTAATTACTACTACTACTACTACTACTACCTACTACAATACACTTTCTTACTACTACGTACTACATACTAAAACAACCCATACACATCTCAAGATGTTAACAACAGTTTATACCAGCTAAGTCTTTCTCCACACTCTCTCTCATACGTCCTTCTTCTTTGCCACCTTGTTACTGCTTTATCATTGTCTATAGTTGAATTGTCATATTTATTAGTATTTTAATTCTACAAATGATTCCCATCAATAAGAGGTATTCTGAATTTGCTCTTGCACGACTATAGTTTCTTTGGATTTCAATTTACCACTTACAGATTGAATGTGCTCAAATGTCAATACATCTTCTCATATTGACTTTACTATAGTGTTTGAAGTTCATCAATTTTCTCTGCTTTGTGGAGTCTTATTAGTTTTCACAGCTTGATCTATAAGTCTTTGAATCTTAAAAACAATTCCTCACTGTGATTATCTGTTTTGGAAAGCGAACATCTTTGTCCAAATAGCTTCCACGTTTCCTTTAAAGCAAAATTATACCTTAACAATCATTTAGCGTGTTTATCTCGAACCTTTTTAAAGCATAACTTACTCTCTATTCATCAACAAATAGTTAATGCCTAATCTACAAACATCGCTTCCTGAAGGAGTCGTCGAAGACGAAATCCAAAACTTAAATTGCTGACGAGTATATACTACTATACTATAATATTACTAATTATATATATACTATATATCTTATAATACTATAGTATATATATACTACTATGTATATACTATTATATATATATATATTATATTATATATAAATATAAATATAACATATAAATATAAATATAAGATATAAATATTAAATACAAATATAAATATAATATATATATATATATATACTGAGTATCTTATTATTATATATATTATTAAGTATATATTATATATACTATATTATATATATAGATCATATCATATCATATATATATATATATAATATATAATAAATATATATATATAAATATATTAAATATAAACTATAATATTACTATATATATATATATATAGTGAGTAGTATACGGACTATATATATAGATATACTATATATATATATATAATATATATATATATATATATATATATATATATATATATATATATTTACTTATAATATAAATATATTTATTTACAAGTAGTATATATATATATATAGTACTATATATATATATATATATACTATTATATATTATATAATAGTATCTCCTAATACATTAGAAGAATATATAGATATAGTTATAAGTAATACTATGCATTATAAATAATATAGGAATTAAATTTATTTATATATATATGATATAGAATATATATAATATATATATAATATATATATAATATACTATAATATAATATATATAAAATAATATATACTATAATATATATCACATATATATAGTTATATAGTATACTATAGTATACTATAGTATACTAGTATATATATATAGTACTATTATGACAATTTTTATTTTATATAAATTACTATATTATAGATATATAATATATATTATATAGTATAATATATATATATTATATATATATAAATAGTATATAGTATATATATATATATATATATATTAATTAGTATAGTGAGTGAGTGAGTACTATACTAATATATATATATTATTAGTGAGGGGTGATTATATACTTATATATACTATTATAAGAACATCAAATATAATAAGCTCACATATATATATAATATATATTATTATTATAAAATAAAAAATATAATAATATATATATATTTATATAATTTTACTTTATAAACATATATAGTAGTATATATATATATATATCATATATATAAAAAGTTATATAATATATATTATATTGATATATACTATATATACATATATATTATATATTAGTTATATATATATTTAATAATATATATATATATTATATATATTATATATTATATATAATATATTATAATATAGTGAATATATGATAGTATATATATATATTATATATATAGTTAGTATATTATATTATTATATTATATTATACTTATTTCACAACCGCTCACGGGCAAAGCCCTTTTCAAGGTGGGGAACTATTGAAAGCGCAAAAATTCAACTACACAAACTTACGCAGATAAGCACAGACGAAGGCTTAAAGTGAGGGAGATTAAAATTGAGTAGGAGACACAGAAGATGAAGAGAACATTTCACAGAACAGACGGTTGGCCAGAAAAGAACGGAAGCACTGCAAGCGCCTCTAGTCTGGAGCTTAGCTAATATCAACACAAATTCATTGCTTGCCGACACATGCAGACTCTTGTGCTACGAGGCGTTACGTAAAGGAAGGCTTGCGGTACGCGACGTGAAAGATCCCTCGAGCACTTGTCACTACGGTACCTGTACGGAAAAGAGATAAAAGCACCCAACATCGCGCCGCCAAATAGAAGGTCTTAGTGAACTGGAAAGTTACAAGACAGTGTATAAGCCTTTATGCTTTGAGACTCGACCCTATCAAAAAGCCGAGGCTGAACGTGAGCCACCCCAGATATGCAGAGCAGTACTCCATTAACAATTGGCCGGTCGGATGGAAACCATTTGAATTAACTGCGAGTAACTGAGAAGAGGAAAAAGTCTCTGCAGTGGCTCCAAACAGAAACTCCAGGCATTTCTTTGAAGTCGCACACTAGCCATCCATGGGATGTGAGCGTTATCCAAGACATTTTTTTGTTTATGTTTTGGCCAAGGATGTTTATATTGTCAACAGGCAAGACGAGAGAACCGTCGCGAAAGAATAGGGAAATGTTAGAAGGGTCTTAGAGAGGCGAGATTTGTAGAAGGTTGGGTTTGTAAAGCGGAATTAAATTGTCACAAGCGTGCAGACGAGCCAACCCGGAAATTCTATCACACGATCACTTAGAAAAGATTCGCGAAAAGATCAATAGGACGGCAGAGGCAATTCTAGGTAAGTAAGACAGAAAAAAGAGCAGATTGAAAGAGGTGAGAATAAAAGCTCGTAGTCATCTGCCATAATGATAGTGAATAGAGTATAGATGTGCACGAGAGGTCACTAAGGAAAAAGGCAAAGCAATAAAAGTAAGGAGAACTAATGACAGAACCCTAAGAGGAACACCACTATTGACAGGAAAAGTGGGGGTGGAAGGCCGCTCCCCCATCAGGAGCATGTGGCGTTATTGAGCCAAATTTTGAAAAAAGCTAGAAATATGTACAAGCAAAAAAAAAAGAGGCGATAATCCACACAGTGAGAGCAGTTGACGCGTGCCATACCCGGAAAATTGCTTTGGATATCGTCAAGCGCCACCACGGCAAGCTCTGACCCCCGTAGTTTACTAAGGGCAGAAAACCATAATTTTGTCTAGATTGGAAAGAATTATCACCAAGTAGACCTCGCGAGCGCAGAAAGCCATAATGCTGATTGGAAAGAAGGGAAATGACGGCGATTCCGGATTGGTCTAAGAAGTGAGAGTTTGAGAAGGGTTTCAAAGATCTTAGTTAGAATACAAGTGAGAGCTATAGGGCGATAGTTTAGAAAGATCAGAGAGGCTTCCTTTTTTTGGAATAGGTTTGACATATGCGCGCTTCCAACACTGAGGGAAAGTGCTCGTATTGAGGCATAGAGAATATTGTTGAACGAGGGGACAGGGGCCAGCTCAAAAGCACACTCCCTTAAAACACTCGGAGGAATGCCATCCGAGCCACCCGCCTTCCTAAACGTTCATAGATTCAGGAGCCCATGCACCCCACTCACACTCTCACACTCCTCAGCCAAAGGCATAGAGACACCTAGAGAGAGGAGGTAGGGTGAGGAATGCAGAATCATCAGGGTTGGGTTTAGAGGAAAAAGGAGGCTGAAGAAGATTGGCATTTTCAGTTGGATTAATTAGCAACAGAACCATCAAGATCGAATAAGAGGAGAAAGGTAGATATTTACAGCAAGTTGCATTGATGCTTTGCTGATAGAGCGACATAAAGATTTGTCACAAGAGTACCAAGGAGAGTTTCGCGCACTCTCTCAATGATATAATAGCCCGATTTGCGTCGCTCGAAGAGAGATATACTGCAACGAATTTCCATGCTGAATGAAATCAGCGAGAGTAATTGGAGAACGAGAATTTTTCCATTTCCCCGACACACACTGTCTCTAGCCTGAAGTGGCATGAGAACAAAGTACGATCGAACCATGGTATTATTGATTCAGAGAAGATTTAGTCGCTAAGAAGGAATGTATATCACTGCGTCATTCCAAATCACGTTACAGCTCCCACCTTATCGAGCAGAGAGCACGAAGCGTCACCAGAGGCCAAAGCAGTTATTCCAACTTTATAGTTTAGCGTAGAAGCGGCCGCAAAAGCTCCTAATTCGTCCCAATCAAAGTGCCAGAAAAGCCGCAACGCATTATATTATTATATATATATTTCTATATATACATATATTTATATATTCAATTATATATCTATATATATATTATATAATTCTTTTTAATATTATATATATATATATAAATTATATTATTAATATATATATAATTATATATAGTATATATATAATATAACTATATCAGTAGTATACTCACTATATACTTTTATACTAATATATATAATATATATATATATATAATATATATAATCTATAAACATCTTTCACTTACAAGATTAAGTATCATACTAAAGCTAAATCTGAAATCTAAATTTTATCTGAATTCATTGATACAAAAATACTGCCTGGAATAAAGATACTGAACAACTATTATAATGTGTGTGCTTGTTAATTTGGAGCCTTGATTTGTGTGTATGTTTATTGTGTATGTATGTATTTCCACGAGTGATAACCACTAAATCTCATATGTTAATGAAATTTAGTATAAAAGGGAATTATTTTACCTTGTAAGGGCACTTTTTCATATAAAGATCATATATCTAAAACCCATTCTATATATTGCTTTAGTTGAAAGATGAAAGACTAAATTCTATTTAAAAAAGAACATGATTCTCAACCTTTCCCTTGGGCTGGGCGGATCAGGTGGGAAATTTTAAAATGGGAGGGGGAACTTTTTATCTGTTCATTGAAGAATCAAAATATTACCTTCGCTAGATGTGTCTAGTCTTTCTAATTCCAAATATATATGTTTGATTTATTTTGATAATTAAAATAATTATGGACCTGGGAAGTTAAAGGGAGGAGACCTTCCAAAAATGTTTTGGCCTTCAGAACTCAAAGAGTTGGAGTTGGAGTTGAAGTGTTGGAGTGACAGTCTAGTTGAAAATTTGACAAAGTTTCAGGACCTGGTTGCAATTTGTGCAGATATTAGAAATGGTTTGATTCACATTGAATCTATATTTATAGTGTTGAAAATTTGGGTTGTGGCTGCATCTTAGTTTGGCTAAAGATGACTGAATGGCTCTTGGGAAAAGGTCATATTCAGATGCTATTTTTGGTGGATGTTAATTTAGTATTTTCTTTGGTTGTCGGTTTCTTAAACAGCTTTCGGTTAGGTAAGTGCGTGGATTAGTTTGGTGTATGAGATGTTGTTTTGTGGTGTTGGGATGTTTTTCAACACTGAAAAAAATCGTGAGATGAGAGCTAAACATTTTGATATGTTCAATATTCTTAAACAATTGATTATTTAAGCACAACATAAGATTCTTTCGCTTTACCATTGTTTATGTTAAAGCAAACTGAAAACTTTACCAATCGCTTGGCTTACCTGATTCATAATTAAAATAACCACAATTATAGGTACATCTACCAATTGTTGTTTGCGTTTTAAACATAATTTATGGTTAAAATTGCGAAACACTAATTGTGTTTGGCGCGTATTTAAACATATGGTTGTGTTTAAAAGAACCACAATTTGTGGTATTTTCAAACACTAATTTTTTTGAGCGAAAATTTGTTTGTAGAATAATGCCAGAGAGGACGGAGGTTGCTTAAGCATGTGATAAATGGGGTTAAAGAGGGCGGTGTCACATTGGTGCTGAGGTGTTTGTGTTTTATAGAAGAATTGAGTTCCTATCCTTTTCAAGTGTTTGTCTATGGGTAGTATTTTTGTTTCTTCATGTAGATGTTGCTGTAGTGTTGTAGATGTGTATACTGTTATAATTCAAAGTGCCTTATTTTGGGGTACTTGAAGTTTTCTTATGTTCCCCTCGGTCAGTAATGGATGCCATGTTGGTGAGGTGTTTATATAGTGTTGAACGCATGAATAGTTTATATGTGGTGGTGGATATCTGTTTGCTATTTGTGATATTTGCGCCGGGTATGGTTTTTGGTATGGTTAATTTCATGTTTGCTTGTGTTATTATGTTATCTATGTGTTTTGTGAAAGTCAGATGTGTGTCAAGTGTTTCACCAAGGATTTTAAGTGTTTTGTTCAGTAGTATAGCGATGTTATTTATATAGATTTGAGGTGGGTAGTACCGAGTTGTCGGTCTATTATAATTAGAGTGATAGATGATTTATTTGGTTAAGCGGGCATTCTATTGTAGGTCTACCAGGTTTGAATTTGGTTGATGTATTGTTGGGTTAGATTTGGAGCTGTGTTTAAGTTCTGGTGTGTGGTGGTATTAGAGGTGTCATCTGCGTAGGTTATGCTTGTTGTAGTGGTAGGTAGATCGGTTGTGAATAAGTTGAAAAGGGTAGGGATAGGATTGTTCCTTGAGGTACGCCATTTCTAATATATATACTGTACATAATAGTTTCTTGTTTGTCTGTATTTGAGCTGTTCTCCCTGATAAGAAGTTTGAAATCCATTTCTTTAAATTAGTTGGGATATTTCATATTATTAATTTATGGATTAAATTGTGTTTGGGAACTGTATCAAAAGCTTTGTTGATGTCAATTGTAATAAGGGGAGGGTCCAATTTGAGCTTCGGACTTAAGCCCCATTTAGCTCTACCTAAAAATGGATATAAAATTCTTAATTTTTCAGCCAATTTTGATGGAAAAAAGCAAACTGTATCATTTCCTGACCTTTAAAAGGTCTTTCTCGGGTGTTTTTCGACTATAGTCTTTTGTATTTTCATATTTTAAAAACCTGTTTTTAATATTTTTTGATTCACCTAATATAATTTTTTTAGAAATGACTTCAAAGCAAACTTCAACAAAACATAGATGGGCCCATTACATAAAAAATACACACATTTTTTTTCTTGATTTTTAACCCATATAACAGCAATGTCAAAGCATCAAACCCATTTTCTTTTTTAACGAAAATCAGGGTAATATATATATATATACATATATACATATTATATGAAAGAATATATTATATTATATTACATATTATTATATTAAGTATATTATATATTATTATTTGTTATTATATACATATTATTATTTTATTAAACATATATATACATATATATTATTATTATTATTATTAAAGAAGAAGATATATATATTATATTATTATATATATATATTATATATATTATATATTATATTATATTACATATATTTACAACATATATTATTATATTATTATATTATGCTTATAGGTATATATATATTATTATACATATATATATATATTATTATATATATATATATATATATATATATATATATTATTATTATTATTATATATATATACATATATATATTATTATACATATATATATATTGATATAGAAGATATATATTATTATTATTATTATTATTATTATTATTATTATTACGCATTATTATTATTAATATTATTATTATTAGATAATATATTATTATATATTATTATTATTATTATTATTATTATTATTATATACATATTATTATTATTATTATTATATATATTTAATAACATATACATATATATATTATTATTATTATTATTACATATATATATATATTATTATTATTATTATATATATTATTATTATTGTTATTGAGTTATTATAGTATATTATTATTATTATTATTATTATATATATTGTTATTATATATATATATTATTATATATATAAATCATATATATATATTACATATTATATTATTATTGGTTATTATTTATTGTTATATTGGAGAGATACATATTATATTATTATTATTATTATACATATTATATACTATTGGAAGATGAAGAGTTATTATTACTACATATATACATATTTAGATTTAAATTATATATATATATTATTACATATATATATATATTATTATTATTATTATTATATTATATATATATATATTATTATTATTATTATTATTATTATTAGTTTATTATATTATTATTATATATATATTATATACATATATTATTATATATATATTATTATTATTATTATTATTATTATATATATTATTATATATTACATATACATATTACATATTACATATTATTATTATGTTGCTGCTGTTGTTAGTTGCTATTATTTTACAATATGAACGCCTACTCAATTTTTTTTATATTATTATTATTATAATATAAATATTATTATTATTATTGTTAATATATTACATATATATTATTATTACATATTACATATTACATACATTTATACATAAAAACATATATATATATATTATATATATATTATTATTATTATTATTAATATTATTATTATTATTATTATTATTATTATGTTATTATTACTATATTATTATTATTACATATTATTATATATATATACATATATGAATATATTTTTTTATTTTGCGGCAAAGCATTAATAATAAGTTGTTTGTGTTGGTATATAGCGATAAAAATATTATTATTATTATTACATATTATTATTGATATATATATATGTTATATTATACTATATTATATATACATATTTCCATATTATTATATTATACATACATTATTCCATATTACTACATTATTATTATTATTGACATTATCTTATATTACATATATTATACATATTATTAGGCTGTATATTATTACATACATTATTACAGAAAGATGCACATATATTATTACATATAAAGTATATATGAGTATAAAAGTATATATATATATACATATATATGTCGAAAGTATTTTAACTTGATTGCTACCTTAACCCTCAGATGTTGATGTGATTTTAGATGAGAACTCAAAAGAGTGAATTATGATTTTTATCCAAAACATTAGTAATTTTACTTTTTCTGATCTATCTTCAGTTTGAATTTGGAAAATTATATATAATAAATAAAGAAATAAAAATGTATATTATATATATATATATATATATATAAATATATATATATATATAATATATATTAGTGGAAAGCATGATGTATCACTGACGATGATAGAAAATCACTATCCCAACATGACGTGATATGATACGGGGTTGGCTGTCTTAGAGCCTTGTCCAGAATATCACTTTATACAAAGCGTATGGCAGGCACAGGGGGCAGCAGGTGCGCAGGCCGCGGCAGGCGCGGTGCCCGTGGCGGCCGGCAGGCCGCGGCGCGCGCGCGCAGCGCGCAGCGCGCGGCGTGGGCAGGCGCAGGCGCGCGTGCTGCGCAGGCAGCGCAGAGGGCAGCGTCGGTGGCAGAGAGAGGGAACGTGAGGCGGCCAGCGCAGCGCAAGGCAGGCGGCAGGCGCAGTGCGTATGCGTAGGTAGCAGGCAAGGCAGTATATATATATATATATGTGTTACCAGAGTGCGGGATGTAAACCCAACTCTTTTGCACAATACCAACCCCTTTCACTATCCTCCACCCATTTGGAAAAGGTAATAAAGATATATATTAATTAACACTTGAAATTAATAATTCTCAAATTATGCTTCAAAAACAAAAGCTTCTGAGCATTTTCATCGGAGAGTTTGTATTCTTTTCGTCGTAAATGAGATCTGCACTACTAAAAAGACGCTCACCAGCGGCGTGCTAAATACTCCCTGGCGAATTCTGCAAGATGTGGAAAACCTTTACAGATATTGCGCCACGAAACCAGTGGATCTTTATCTGATTCCAAGCTTTTTCGTTTTTGATATTCTTCGATCAATGATAGAGTGTCTTTTGATACCTTTGAACAAGACTCCTCATCGCTGCTAGAAGCCAAAAGAACGTTCATGAATTCAGCAATGGTTTTGTTATCAGATGGTAATTGTGTGTCTGTTTCTGAAATCTTTTGTTTTTTTTATTGGCTGGTGATATTTTTGCTTTTAGCAGCATTTCATCACATAGGCATCATAAATAAACTTTAACCCTCTGTGAAACACGTGGTTCAAGAAATTTGGTTTTGTATCTAGGATCCAGAAAAGCTGCTATTGCACATACGTCATCGTTTTGCAGAGTTTGAAATCTATTATTATCTATCTCCAGTATGAGTGTGTCTGTCATCTTTGAAAGCCCCTTACTTTTAATAGCAGTATTTAGCAAAGCTTTCATCGTTGTAACTAGAGGAATCACGTCTGACAAACAAGAATTTTCTAAGCTAATAGTCTTAGTTACCTCTTCAAAGGTTTAAGAAAAGTAATACAATTACCTAAAATCGCATTATCATCACCTGTCAGGTCTTTCACCTTTGTGTTTCACCTTTATTTCTCTCATCATCTCAAGCATGTATAAACTACTGTTCCAACGAGTCTGAACATCTTGCGCTACAGAAAGTTGGGGAACATTTAGCCTCATAATTCATAGATGAATACTATCCGCTATCCGCAAAAAATTCATGCGGATGCGAATGCGGATGCGATAGATAAAAATGATGCGGATATCCGCATATGCGGATGCGGATGCGGATGCGGATATCCGCTACACCTCTAATATATATATATATAGATATATATATATATATATATATATAATATATATATATATATATATATATATATATATATATATATATATATTATATATAGTATATTATATACTATATATATATATATATATATATATATAATTGGAGTGACTGCTTTGCCTCTGGTGACGCTTTGGCTTCTGCCGACAAGGTGGGAGCTGTAGTTGATGGGATGAGCAGGCTCATTTCTTCTTCGACTAAATTCCTTTCTCTCCTCATAATCCATGGTTCGATCGTAATTTCTTTCTTTGGTCATTCAGGCTAGAGACAATGCGAAATGGGGTGGAAAAATTCGTTCTCCAATCACTTTCGCTAATTTTCATTCAACTAGAAATCGTTGCAGGATACTCTTTCGACGAGCAAAGCGGGCTTTCATCAAACGAAAGTGCGCTAATCAAACGTCCTTGGTTCTCTTACTGACAAATCTTTCTAGCCTCTTTCCAAAAACATCTCCAACAATTACAGTAAATCTACCTTCCTCCTCTTATTCGATCTTATGGTTCTGTTGCTAACTCTCCAACTGAAAAGGCCAATCTCTTCTGGCCTCCTATTTTCCTCTAACTCAACCCTGGACGATTCTGGCATTCCTCTTCCTCCTCCTTCTTCAGGTGTCCTATGCCTTTGCCTGTGATTACATTTGATCAGGTGCATGGGTTTCTGAAAATCTATGAATGCTAGGAAGGCGAGTGACCAGGATGATATTCCTTCCTGAGTTTTCAGGTAGTGTGCTTCCTCGATAACTCACTACCTCGTTCAACTATATTCTCTATGCCTCACTAGCACTTTCCTTCAGTGTTGGAAGTGCTCATATGTCCAACCTATTCCGAAAAAAGGAAGCCTCTCTGATCCTTCTAATTATCTCCCTATAGCTCTAACTTGTATTCTATCTAAGCTCTTTGAATCTCAACACTCATTTCTTAGGTCACCCGTCATCTCATTCCTTCTTTCCGATCATCAGTATGGCTTTCGGAGCTCGAGGTCTACTGGTGATATACTTTCCTATCTAACAGATTTATGGTTTACTGCACTTGGAAACTACGGGGGAGACTTGCGTGGTGGCGCTTGACATATCCAAAGCATTTGACCGGGTATGGCACGCGTCATTGCTCTCCAAGTTCTCCTCCTGTGCATTTTACTTCTCTTTAGCTTACTTATGTCTAGCTTTCTTCAAATCGCTCAATATCGGTTGTTGTTGATGGGGCGACTCATCATCTTTTTCTGTCAATAGTGATGTTCCTCAGGGTTCTGTCTTATCTCCTACTTTATTTTTGCTTTTCATTAATGATCTTCTACTCTGTACATCTAACTCTATCAACTCATATGCCGGGATGACTCGGACCCTTCATTCTTCAACCTATTTCAATTCTGCTCCTTCTTTTTTTACTTCTAGAATTGCCTCTCGTCTTAATATTTTCGATTCTATTCTCGCTGATCTGATAGAATTTCCAAAGTAGGTCGTCTCAATCTTAGAAATTTAATATGTAAAAACCCAACTTACAAATCTCCCTCTAAGACACCTTCTAACTTTCCTATCTCTCTTTCGATGGTCCTCTCATCTCCCTTGTTGACAATATAAACATTCTGGCTTAACATAAACAAAAATGTCTTGGAAAACCTCACATCACAATGGTTGCTAGGACGCGGCTCAAAGAAACTGGGAGTTCTTGTTTAGACTGCGAGACTTTTTTTTTCCTCTTCTCAGTTATCCAGCCATACAAGGGTCTTATCCGCCCTTGCATGGAGTACTACCATATCTGGGGGCTCAGGTTTCACCCGGCTTTTTGGATAGAGTCGATTTAAAGGCCAAAAAAAGACATAAACTGTCCTGTACTTTCTAGTTCACATGACCCTAAATCTTTGCAGCGCGGGATGTGGTAAAAAGCTTTATCTCTTTTCTATAGGTACCGTAGCGGCAAGTGCTCGAGGGAACTTTCCTTCTCGCGTGCCACCACCTTAAGACGCCCTCGTAGGATAAGGGGGCGCTGTGTCGGCACATGAGTTTTGAGTTGATATTACCAACTTCAGACTAGTTAGCTGCGGTACCTCCTTCTTCCCTGCCACCTCTGTTCTGTAAAATTCTCTTCGATTTTCTGTGTTTCCTACCAATTTAATCTCCTCACCTTTAGCCCATGTTCAGCTCATCTGGTGATTTGCGTTAGTTGAACTTTTGTTGAGTTAATCAATTCCTCCCTTCAGTAGGGTTTGCCTTGAGCGGTGGTGTCAACTGTAATATATATATATATATATATATATATATATATATATATATATATATGAGCAGCAGTTATATATACAGCAAAGCAGTTATATATATATATATATATTATACTATATTATTATTATATATATATATATATATATATATATATATATACATATAAATATATATATATATATATATATATATATATATATATATATATATATATATATATACATATAAATATATATATATATATATATTAAATATATATATATATATATATATATATATATTATTATATATATATGTTATATATATATTATGTTATATATATATTATATTATTATATTATTACATATTATTATTATTATTATTATTATAAATGATTATTAATATATATGATATTATTATTATTATATTATATATTATATATTACATATTATTATATATTATTATTATTATTATTATATATTATTAATATTATTATTATTATTATTATTATTATTATTATTATTATATATTATTATTATTACATATATATATATATATATATATATATATATTATATATATTATATATTATATATATATTATTACAGAGTTATACATATATTGTTATACATATTATTATTATATTATATACATATATATACATATATTATTATTATATACATATATATATTATTATTACATATATAATAATATAGATATACATACATATACATACATATATATACATATACATATTAAATTAGGCATACATATATATATATTATTATATTATTATTATAATATTGTTATTGATATATATTATTATACATACATTATTATTAAGATTATATTATTATCACATACAAGGTTATTATATTACATAGACAGCAGCTACATATGGGTTGGTTATTGAGCTATTATGTTATTATTGTTGTTATTATTACATATTATACATATACACATGTTGGTTACATTACTATTATTACATAGATATATATTGTTGCTATTATATATTATATATATATTATTATTATTATTATATATTTATATATTATATATACATATTATTATTATTATTATTATTACATATATACACACATTACATACACATATTATTATATTATTTAACATTACATACATTACATACTGCTGATATACATTACACATACAACATTACATTATACATACATTATTATACACATTATTATTATATATATATATATATATATATATATATATATTATTATTATATATATATATATATTATTATTATATTATTATACATATTATATTAATATTATTACATTGGTTGGTATATTGAGTTATTATGATGAAGATATTATTGGTTGTTATTATTATTATTATACATATATTATTATTATTATATTACATTATATTATAGTTGTTATATATTACATATATTATATTATTATACATATATGTTATTATTATTATTACATATTATTATTACTATATTGGTTATGCTATGTTAATATTATATTATTATTACATATTATATTATTATTATATGATATATATTATTATTATAAGATATTACTATATATACATATATTACACATTACATATATTATACATTACATACATTACACACATATATATTACATACATATTATTATTATTATATTTTATTATATTACATATTATATATAGTTGTTATATTATTACATATATTGTTATTATTACATATATATATATATATATATATATACATATTATTATATTAAGTTATTATTATTATATATATTATTATTATTATATATATATATATATTATTATTATATATTA
>JABUQX010116033.1:0-2500 GCA_015478945.1 Trachelipus rathkii | reverse complement strand
CATACATTTCATATAAATATTTCATATGCTATATACTATTACATATTACATATATACATATTATATATTATTATTATTACATATACATATATTATATATATATAGTTGATATATTATTATTATTATATATTATATATATATGTATATTATTATTATTATATTATTATTATTATATTATTATTATTATTGCCATTACACATGCATATTGTATATATTGGTTATTACTTTTAATATGTTGAAGAAGATATTACATATTATTATATTATTATTGTTATACATATATAGTTATATATATATTATTATTATTATATATATATATTATTGATATATATTATATTATTATTATACATATATTATATTATTATATATATATATTATTATTATTATTATTATAATATTATTATATATATTACATATATATTATATATTATTATTATTATTATTATTATTATTATTATTATATATATATACATATATTACATATTATTATTATATATATAATATTACATATTATTATATTATTATTATTATTATTATTATTATTATTATTATTACATATATTATTATTATATATTATTACATATATATTATTATTATTAATATTATTATTATTATTATTATTATATATTATACATTATTATTATTACACATTATATATATTATTTTTATATTATATTATATATATATATTATTATTATATATTATTATATATATTATATATTGTTATATTATTATTATTATTATTATTATTATTATTATTATATATATATTATTATTATTATATTATTATTATTATTATTATATACGTATTACATACACACACATTACATTCATTATACACATACATTATTAATATTGCCATTATTATATATATATATTATTATTATATACATATTGATTGCATATATTATTGGTTATATTATTATTATTATTATTATTATTGGTTATTATTGAGTATATAGAGATATATATTATGGTTATTATTATATATATACATTGTGATGTATTGGTTGTTATATACATATATTATTATATACATATATATACATATATATTATTATTGGTTATATATATATATTATATATATATATTATTATTATTACATATATACATATAAACATATATATAAATATATATATATATATATATATATATATATATATATAATTATATATATATATATATATATATATATATATTATATATATAAATATATATATAAATATATATATAAATATATATATAAATATATATATAAATATATATATAAATATATAAATATATATATAAATATATACATAAACATATTATTACAAATACATATTATAAATTATATTATACATATTGATAGAGTATTACAGTATATTATTACATTACAGCATATATTGGTATAGCTATATATATAGCATATATTAATATTATATATTATATACATATATATATTACATATATATATATATTATAGCTATATATTATTGCTATATATTATTATAATACCGTAATATTATACATATTATTATTATGTTATGAGTTGAAAGAAAGAGCAGAGCTGTTAGATATTAATATTGTTGCTTATTATTATGATACATACATATATATATTATATTATATTACATTATATTATTATATATATACATACATATATTACATATAAATATACATCAACTATACTACATATCCGCACATATTATAGAGTTGTTAAAGAAGAGCTGATTATTACATACTATTATTGCTATTATTATTATTATTACATATTATTATATTATATTATTATTATATTATATTATATTATATTATTATTATTATTATTATATTCTGTATATATATATATATATATATTATTATTATATTATTGGTTATTATTATTATTATTATATATTATATATATATATTACATATATTATTACATATATATATTACATATATATTATTATTGTATATTATATCCTATATATATAAACATATATATTATATATATTATTATTATATATATTATATATTATTGGAAAGAATACATATTATATTATTATTACATATTATTATAGATATTATTAGTTATTATTATCTATATTATATATATACATATACATATTATTATTATTATATATATTATGCCATATATACATATTACATATTATTACATATTATATTATATATATATTATTATTATACATATATATATATAGCATATAGATATATATATATATATATTATATATTATTACATATATAGTTATATATATATATATATTTATATATATATATATATATATATTTTTATATACATATATATATATATATATTTATATATATATATATATATATTTATATATATATATATATATATATATTTATATATATTATATATATTTATATATATATATATATATTTTTATATATATATATATATATTTATTGAAGGGCGCACGAAAACGCAAAAAGCGTTTCAATGATAATGCGAAAACGGTTAAACACCCAACTTGAACCGAACGAAGTACACG
>JABUQX010116032.1:27500-33149 GCA_015478945.1 Trachelipus rathkii | reverse complement strand
CTCTCTTCTCGTCTCCCTCTCTCCTCTCTCTCTCTCTCTCTCTCCCTCTCTCTCTCTCCTCTCTCTCTCTCTCCTCCGTCTCTTCTCCACATTTCTCTGGAAATCATCATTCTTGGTGATTTCAACGTTCATCATGCCAATTGCTTCCTCTAATTCTCAAGATAATGCTGATGAACTTTCTTACCACTTTTCTTTATCCAGAATATAAAGTTTGCACCTCCTTACTCGTAGCTGTGATCGTCTTTGATAGAACCAACATTCTAGACCTTGTTCATAATTCTCTAGATTCTTTTCCTTATTCCGTTAAATTCTTTCCTCCTCGGGGTCCCTCCGATTCTCATATCTTTTTTCTGTTCTATCTCTTCAAGTTCTTCCGCAGAAGAGAAAAACGGTTTTTGACACGTCGGGCTGCTAAAGAACAGGCGACTTGCGGCGTACTGTCTTGATTTCCCATATAAGAACAACAGCTTCCGTGTAAATGGTCCCTAGGGAGTGTGCAGAACGTGCGAGCTAAGTTCCTCTGGCATGGAGGCGTCTTTACCTTCAACTAAACCTAGTATAACCTATGAATTTAATTAACCTGCTTGCCTCTCGTGCTATTAGCCACAAGGACGCTGCTTTCAGAAATTACCGTCGACTTCAAACTTCAGAAACTCGCGCTACTTATATTGCATCTCAAAATCATGAAAAATCTATTCTCTTTAACAATAAAAATTTTTTTTCTCAATAGAAAATGCTACATATCTACTGCGATCCTCTTCCTCACGTCCATTCTGAACATTATTACCTTTGCTTCTTCCTCTTGCTCTTTTTTAGTATTTCCTTGCATAACTGGCCGTTTACTTTCCGCGTAAAGCGAAATCTTTGCCTCAAACCTTTGCTTCTAATTACACCTTATATGATTCCAGTGGTATCCTTCTCCACCTCCCTCCAACATATTTATGCTAACATTGTAATTCTTCAAAAGGTGTTATTTCTGCTTTTTCAGAGCTTAACGTTAAGAAAGTCGAATGTTCTTATGTTATTCTTCTATAGTTCTAAAATTTGTGCTGCAAGCACAATTTGCCTTGCTTAAATTTCCGTCTCTGTCTTTCTACTTTGGCCTATTTTTTCTTGCTGAAAGTGCTCCTGTACAAAAAAGGAACCAATCTAAACCCTCCAACTATCGCCAAATCGTCTATAACTTCTTCTTTTCTATAGTTTTCGAATCATTCCAGCAGCAAGATTGAAAACATCTCAATTCTTCTAATCTTTCTCTGCTCCCAATGCGAGTTTCCAAGAAGCGAACTACTGGTGATCTTTTTCTGCGATCTTTCGTTTCTTGGTCTACATTCCTTTAGGATTTTGGTGATGCACAGCCCTCATTAAATCTATAAATTGTCTGTTACTTCAAGTGTTCTGTTTATCTCTACCTCTCTTTTTCATGAAGAGACTTTTCCATTTACTATCATCACATAGCCACTCTATGCCGTTGGACACGACATACCCTCCATAAACCCCCCTCAATTTGATAGACGTCCTTTTCAACAACAATTAGCTCACTCTAGGAGTGCACTCCTGGATCAACTAGCATCTGATCTTTCTCGAACTTCTTTGGCATTAAGAACAAGGTGGTTTCAACTACTCAAAAGCTCAGTTCCTCCATCTTTCCACTCCACATAAATCTTTCACACAGATATAACATCTTCTTTGAAAACACATTACCTCAAACCTTCGCTGTCCTTAATTCGTGGTGTTTATTTTCTCGTGACCTTAATTTCAAGGTCATATTACTCTCTTTTAAACAAAGCTTTAAAAGTTGGGTGTTCTGAGGCACCTTCAGAAATTCTTCACGCCACCTCAGTTGTGTTGATATTTATAGAGGTTCGTTCGCTCCTGTTTAGAGTATGGCCCACGGCATCTGGAGTATTCCCCTCATACTGCCCTCTTCCAAATGGTTGATTTCTAGGGCTTTCGGTCTTATCGAATCGAATGTTGCGTCACTTTCTTTATTATGACGACACTAGCTCTTCTGAACTCTTCAATCACATACCTCTTCCATTGAGAAGGGTTCTTGAGACGACACCCTTTCTACACAGTCTCATATTTCTCTATGCTCTCACTGCTCATACTTAACCGATATGATTAATCTTACTGCACTTAACTGGAAAAGTCTAGAGCAACTCCCGTTATCTATTCCAAACTACCTTATAAACACTTTTGCATGCAGTACTTTAATAACATCGTACGATATCTTTAATTTTATAAATCACAAGAAAAGCTAAAATTGTTGTAACTGTACAATTCCAGCGACTAGTTTTTCATTAGAAAAGTGTTAAATAATATATATATATTAATATATATAATTTATATATAATAATATATTTTTATAATATAATATTTTTATAAATAATTATTTTATAATATATTATAATATATATATATATATAATTATATATATATATATAATATAATAATACATATATATATATATATATATATATATATATATATACTATATATAATATATATATATATGATTATATATATAAATGTTCGCATTGACTTTCGCATTCACAAATATAAAAGTAATTATTTGCATTTGCCCGGAAACCTCGGAATCGATTATAAAATGTTCTATGGACTTATTAGAAAATTTGGCAAACTTTGTGAGAAAAAAAACTGATTAGAGATGACGTTGACTAGTGCCTTTCAAGAAGAGACAGTAATTTGAGTCCACAATCGAAATCTAAGCAATAATTAATATGATATGCCTGTAACTTGTGAGCATAATTACTCGAAATCAACTGTTGAAGCAATCCCGCAATGGCATCCTTATCCAGTGTAGTTTGGGATTACTTCAATATGGCATCTAGAAAACGAAAACCGTACACTTTGCAATCTAATTATTCTAGGAAAATAAAGAATGACGTCCGGGCTAAGAATTATCTAAAACAGGAAACACAATGAAAATGTAAAAAGGAACAATGAGTAAAAGAGTTAAAGGATCCCAATTTCCAGCTTTAAGAACTGAAGCAGCATTACTTTTGAAAAAAATAAAATACAAATATATGGACAATGGAAACGAAAAATCATTAAAAGATGATATAGTGTAAATTTACAGAAATTATAGTAATGGAAGATCTTCTGTTTCGTCACGTTGAAAATTCTTGTTTTAACGGCTAGAGGAAAGTACGGTCTCCTCAACAACACACTCAAATGAAAATACTACAGAAATTATTGGGAAGAAAGGATGAGAGTAAAACTAGAAGTTTCAGAATTAACTAACCTCTTATCAAATAATCATCCAAGTTGGCTTTCTCCACCCGAATGATCAGATACTCAATCAGCAGTTCTTTGTTTTCTCATGCCGTTGACAAATATTTCAGAAGCCAAATTTTTGTCGTGCTCTGAACCTCTCACTGAACGTCATACAGGTAAATCTCAGTTGATGTTTTTAATGGATGTTGACCGAATTGGAACCTATCCCCAGAAGTTCACATATCATAGAAGGCTGGTGCCAATATAAAGAAAATTCTGTTTCTTCCTTGAGTGAACAACACAAACTCCGCCAGTCATCAACATTAGAAATGTTGTGAAATCTCAAACAAGAGTCAGCGAAGTTCTTTCAAAATATAGGTCAATTCCGCACACTTTTAACCATTCGACCATGGCTCAGTAAAAACTAAAAAAAATAAGCAGAAGTAAAATTAAGCTAACTTTCAGTAATAACATACGTACTCTGAATTAGTTAAGTGCAATATATACGTGAAGTGTAAGTCTCTTTTCGCAGTACGGGCCGCTTTTTCTGATGATAAAAAAAGTCTCCCATCCTATGACAATTGCTATTCTAAGTTCTAACCAATTGAAACTCCAATTCATTGTAAAAAATATCATTATGATAATCAGCAACCCTTTGTTTGTCATCCTCTCGTTAGTAACTCTGAAGAGATATTAATATCCCTAGAACAAGACAGTCAAGAATAAAAGATCATGAAGAGAGATGATTTTGAGATCTTTCTCTCCTCTAAATTTATGGTGCGTTACATTGTTATTTATCATTAAATGATTGCAGACCAATGACCAATCGTAAATGTTAAAAACTATTAGTTTACCTAGCACTCGTTTAATTTTGAATAAAACCTCAGATAGGAATGTAAAAACCTGCCTTTCACAAAATACGAAGGAAAGAATACAAGAAAACAGAAGAACTCAGAAAAGAAGATCGGCCAGTTAGACGCTTCTTACGAAAAGCAGATTTGGCGAGCAGGAAAATGATTAGAAAATTGAGATGTTTCAAATCTTGCTGCTAGATAGATTCGGGGAAAAACATAGAAAGAACAAAGTTATAAATTTTGGCGATTAGTGGAGGGTAATTGGTTACCCTTTTTGTTACAGGAGCACCTTCCACCAAGAAGAAAGGCAAAAGTAGAAAGACGAGACGAAATAATTTTAACAAGGCAGATTGCAAGAACTTCAGAAAGCACAAATTTTGAGAAACTATAGGAGGAAACCATCAGAACCTTCCTTTCGGAGGTTTAAAGCTCTGAAAACAAAAGCAGAAATAACACCTTTTGAAAAAATTACAATGTGCCAGTAAATATGTTGGAGGGAGGTGGAGAAGAATGAATAGAATCGTCCGTAAGGTGGAATTAGAAGCAAGGTTTGAGCAAAGATTCACTTTACTGGAAGGTTAAATGGCAGTATGCGGACGGAAAATACTAAAAAGGGCAAGAGGAAAAGCAAAGTTAAAGAGTCTAAGCAGTTTTTTGAAAAACTGTCAGAATGGACGTGAGAAAGAGATCCAGTAAGAGATGCATTTCCAACTGAGAAGAGGAATTTTAGTTCATGGAGAATAGATTTTGCACAATTTTGGATGAAATATAAGTTGGCAAGGTTCTGGAATTGAAGATGACCAGTAATTCCTTAAAGGCCAGCGTCCCTGTGGGCTGAATAACACGAGAGCAAGCAGAGTTAAACCAAACAAGGTTTATTAGGTTTAGTTGAAGGTAAAGACGCCTCCATGCCAGAGAAATTAGCTCGCACTTGCACCACTCAGGGACCCATTTCCACGAAGCTTGTATTATTATATCGGCAAATCAAAAGAAGTACGGACCGCAAGTCCGGACCTGTAGCACACCGACGTGCAAAACGTTTTCTCTTTGCGGAAGACTGAAGGAGATTAGAACAGAAAGAAACAGAGATATGAGAGTGATCGGAGGAACCAAGAGGAGGAAAGAATTTAAAGAATAAGGATAAGAATTAGAGATCAGGAAAAGCTCTAGAATCGTTGGGTTTCCATCTCAAAAGACGATCAGAGCATCAGTAGGGACTGCACAACTCGCTCGAGGTAATTCTGATAGAAAAGTCGTAGCAAGTTCATCAACTTATCTTGAGAATAGAGGAAAGCAATGCCGTGATGAACGTTGATATAAATCAAGAATGGATGATTTCAGAGAAAATGTTGAAAGAGAGAGAATGGTCTAATTGATTATTACAGGTAGCTGTGAGCCATAGTAGAATATTCGGAAAACTCCAAATCAAAAACACGGGAACAAACATCATTGCACACAGTGCACAACTGTTTTGGCTGAAATTTTGAGGAAGAAATAGTAGGAGTCAGCAGAGAGCTCGAAGTCAGAACGCTCAAAACCTAATTTCGGTTAAGAA
>JABUQX010116032.1:10000-25000 GCA_015478945.1 Trachelipus rathkii | reverse complement strand
AAACTCGAACATGATGGTTAATAAGCCATATGGAGTATCAGGGCACCCCATGAGGGGGTCCTGACTGAAAAAAAGACAACAGGTGCAAACAACAGGTCGAAGGGAGGAAGAAAGAAGGAGAAGGAAGAAAAAGAAAGGAAAGAATGGAGAAGAATCTGACTCGAGGGAGTATGAGTTGGACAGCTCACCGGGGCTGGCTTTACCGGTGGCGGTGCCGTTAATCGTTAACCTTACACTGACACAGTAACATTTGCAAAAATGTATCACAACATTGGTTAACTATCATACTGATAACGAATATACTCTAACAGTAATAAGTTTCACATCAATAAAGCTAACAGGGCGTAACATGAACTAAGAAAATAATGTACAAAGAGCAAACCTATCACAACTTACAAACACGGAATAAACTGTAACATTAACAAAGTCCATACTTAACACAAGTAAAGTAACAACATTGCATGCAAAAACGTAACACTTATTCTTACTTTTTCAGGCATATCTCTAACAAATTAACGTTAACCTCACTGACACAGTAACATCACATTAATAAAGCTACTTAGCATTCATCTAAACTATGAATATAACCCCCAACGACAAACCTAAACACATCTTAAACAGGAATAAACGGTCAACGTTAACAAAGATAAACACTTAACACCAGTAAAGTAACTAACATAACATCCAAAAACGTAACTTATTACACTTTGTCAAACATGTCTCTAACATAGCAATGTTAATTTTACATTAACATGGTAATATTTAACAAAAATTTACTATAACCTTGTGTAATTATCATACAGACCTGCGAAAGTATGCTAACGTAACAAAGTTTTCATATTAATAAAGTCAACATAACATTACCAGAACTAAGAATATATATACATCGACAAACTACACATCTAACAGAATAAACTCTAACATTAACAACGATCCAAACTTATCAACAGTAAAAGTAACTAACAAGACTCACAAAAAACCATAACATTGTCTTATTATCATACAGACAGGCAAAGGTATGCTAACGTAACAAAGTTTTCACATTAATAAAGCCAACATAACATTACCAGAACTAAGAATATAATATACAACGACAAATCTGACACATCTTAAGCAAGAATAAACTGCTAACATTAACAAGGTCCAAACCTAACAACAGGAAAAAGTAACTAACAAGGCTCACAAAAAACATATCCATTCGCACTTATTCAACACATATCTCCAAATGAAAAAAAATAAAAATTAACAATTAAAAATAATTTAAAAAAAAAAAAAAAAAAAAAAAAAAAAAAAAAAAATTAGCATAACCTTACCTAACCTGCATAATACCTAAGGGGTAAAGACAAACAAAGTAAATTTACCCTCTGGAAAGCTAAACTATGAACATAAACATACTACTTAACACACACAACAACCAGACGAATAAACAGCTACATTAACAACAACTTAGTCAATAAAGCGAACATATGCGGGAATTTACATTAACATAGTAAAATTTACCAAAAATTATCATAACCTTACCTAACCATCAAAATACCTAACGAGTAAAGACGAACAAAGTAAATTTCTTACATTATCATAGTAATATTTACAAAAATTTACATAACCTTTACCCAAATAATTTACCCTATTTTAGACCCCGCCCCCCCTTTCAGAAAAATCAACTCTAAACATGAAAATGATTTATGCTTTAACCATTTGATAATGTGAATGCAATACTTATTATAATTTGAACCCACTGTAGGAATACGAGCAAGACACGCCATTCGTTACGATTTAATGATAAATGACACAATTCGTGGATTAACGGAAACTCCTCTATGATATCAACAACAAGCGTAAAGATGTGCAGGGAGATGTCATCGTATCACCACTACGAAACTATCGCTACTGAAGAAAAATAGTTATAAACATCCCCTAAATTAACCGAGATTCTCTTTCAACCCAATCAGAAGAAAAGTAAACAAAAATACGACGTACGAACGAAACCATATCAGTTCAAAAGCGTATATATTCTCGGATAGACAACAACAACAACAACAATAACAAGCCCAAAATGAGTTCTTTATGTATACTAACCACGAATATATGTTAACGTAACATTGTTTTCACATTAATAAAGCTAACATAGCATACATATGACTAAGAAAAAAAGACAACGACGAATCTATTCACACTAAGCACGAACTAAACTGTTAGCATTAACAAAGGTCACACTTAACACCTGTAAAGTTACCAACACTGCATACAAAACGTAACCTATTCATACTTTTTTCCAAACATATCTCTAACCATATGAACGTTAATTTTACATTGACGCAAATATTTAACAAGAATATATCATAAAAAAAAAAAAAAAAAAAAAAAAAAAAAAAAAAACATTGTTAATTATCATACAACCAACGAATAACGCAAACATAGCAAAGTTTTATTCAAACATAAACACAAAAATAAGTTCTGTATATACTAACCATCGATTATAAGCTAACGTAACAACGTTTTACATTAATTAAAGCTAACATAACATAACCTAAGAACTAAAGAATATAATGTACAACGACAAACCTAACAACCCTTACGTGCGAAATAAACTACTACCATTAACAAACTTCCGCACTTACAACAGTAAAAGTACATAACACTTCGTACAAAACGTAACCTATCACACTTTTTTCAAGCATAATCTCTAACATATCAATGTAATTTTACATTAACATCGTAAATTTAACAAAAGTTTAGCATAAACCTGTCTAAGCATCATACTGACAAAGAATATATTACATGGCTGAGTAACAAATGTTACATCAACCTCGTAACATTTAACAAAAAATTCATCAAAACCTCGTCTAAATATCATAATCCCAGCGAATAATCGCAAAACATAACAAAGTTTTAACCAAACATAACAAAAAATAACAAAATTTATCCTGACATAACAAAAAATAAGTTCTTTGAATAAAATATCAACGTTAGAGCGTAATAGTTTACTGATTTAAAGCAGTAAATCAGTAAATCAGATAATCAACCACCCATCCCTCCAGTCCCCTACCCGTCCCACCCGCTGTGATCTATTGAACTATTGATTCAAGCATATTTCGAGTATCATTTTGAAAACATAACATAAAAACTAAGTTCTTTATACAAAAACCTACGATATATGCTTAACCAACAAAGTCTTTAGCATCAATAGGCTAACTAATCATAACCGCGACGTAGGAATATAAGTTACAAAATGCAAACCTAACATACTCGCTACAAATAATTCAGCTACATCCTGAAAAAATTCCCTACTGATCAAGGGTAAAGTAGCTAACAGGTCCAAACAATACTCGATATGTTCCCACTGTCGAGCATATTAGCAACAGGTAAACCCGTATTATCTAACAAAATCCCTTAACAAGTGACCAAAATCTATCAAAGATGCCAACATCTTGAACTAATGAATTACACTTCTTCATCAAAGTGCTCACTCGCTTCGAGGATAAACATCATTTACCTATGAATAAACGTAGACATTAAGAAAATGCAAAACTAACATTACTCAGCAAAAACTTAACCTAGGCCCACGTTCTAGCACATCATCGTCAGTTAACACAGTAATAATATCTTACAAAAAACTCATCATTTCTCTAACAAATCAGTGTTATTCCCACATTGTCAATATTTGACATAACGTACCTAACTTACGAATAAACAGTTTTCATTAACAAGGTTCATTACTCATCTACGGAAAAAACCCAGGGGATGGCGCCCTTGAAAGGGGTGAATTCCTGCGAGGGGGGATCACACCGAAGGGGTAAGTGGGCTTTGGGCCTCAGCCCGAAGGCTGGAGCCCTTACCCCTTCTTTTAACCCGGTCTAATCTATCATACTGACCAAACGGAATATATGCTAAACGTAACAAAGTTTTTCACATTAACAAAAAATTCATCATATCCTTAACTAAACTATCATAATCCCCAACCGAAAATTGCAGTAGATTGGTATATAAAAAACATAAGCAATAGCAACACCTAACAACATTCAGGAGTAACGTGAAATATTTTTGGCTTAGCCTACTTAGCCAAGCCCCTTTTTCAGAAAATATCAATTCAAAAACTGGTAGATTTGCAACAGCGCATCATACAGAGACGATTTGATAGCACTGTAAGCACTGTAACAACTACTCGGAGATCACCCCGAAGATGCATGAAGACCCATCTCGGGGTCCCCTGAAGGGGGTGTAAGCGTAAGGGCCATCCTTTGGCTGTGCCCTTATGTAACCGCTTACACCCACTTACAACCCCCTTCGGTTGATCCCCTCTCGCAGGATGCCACACCCTTCAAGCGGGCGCATCCCCTGGGTTTTCTCTCGAAGTAATGTCTTGCTTTATGTACTCTTTGGTTAAGAAAACTTTTATGTTCGTAAGTTAGTAGTTATGTAATACTTACGTATGACCAATTGAAATAACACTGATTTGTTAAAGGTTACAGAAATGATGAGTTTTGTAAAATATATTACTGTGTTAACGGACGATGAGTGTAGAAAACGTGACCTAGGTTAAGCTGTTTTTGACTGATTATGTTCAGGTTGCCTTAGACTTTTGCTAATGTCTACGTTTATTCATAGTCAAATGATGTTATACTTCGAAACGAGTGACACTTTGAATGAAGATAGTGTCAATTCATAGTTCAAGATGGTTGGCTATCTTTGTAGTTTGGTTCACTTGTGTGAGGGCATTTGTAGAATATACGCTTTACCTGTTGCTAATATGCTCGAAAAGGGGGAACATATCGATTATGCTATGACCTGTTAGCTACTTTACCTTGAATCAGTAGGGAATTTTCCAGGATGTTAGCTGATTATTTTCATACCCGAGGTATGTTAGGTTTGCATTTGTACATTATATTCCTAGTCGCGGGTTATGATTTGTTAGCCTTATTGATGCAAAACTTGTTGCGTTAGCATATATTCGTAGGTTAGCATATAAAGAACTTATTTTTGTATTGTGTATGGATAATGATACTCGAAATATGACTGGAATCAATAGTTCAATAGATCACAGGCGGGTGGGACGGTAGGGGACTACAGGGATGGGTGGTTTGATTAACTGATTACTGATTTGCTGCTTTAAATTCGGTAACTATAGACCTTTACTGTGATATTTTATCAAAGAACTTATTTTTATTATGTCAGGATAAAAATTTTGTTATTTTGTTATTTGGTTAAAAACCTTTGTTTTATGTTTGCGATTATTCGCTGGGATTATGATATTTAGACGAGTTATGATGAATTTTTTGTTTAATGTTACGAAGTTGATGTAGAAACATTGTACTTCAGCATTATACTTCGTCAGATATGTGATGATTAGACAGTTTGGTAGTGCTAACACTTTGTAAATATTACGATGTAATGTAAAATTACATTGATAGTAGAGATACTCGAAAAAAGTTAATAGGTTAACGATTTGTACGAAGTGTATGTACTACTTTGTTAATTGCGGAAGTTTGTTTAATGTAGGGTTATTTGTTACGTATGATGTGTAGGTTTTGTCGTTGTAATTATTATTCTTTAGTTCAGGTATTGTTATTTAGCTTTATTAATGGAGAAAACTTGTTACGTTAGCTTATACTCGATGGTTGGTATATAAAGACTTATTTTTATGTTTGAATAAAACTTTGCTATGTTTTACACGTATTCGTTGTCTGTATGATAATTAAACAATGTTATGATAAATTCTTTGTTAAATATTACTGTGTCATGCTAAAATTAACGTGAATATGCTAGAGATATGTTTGGAAAAAAGTATGAATAGGTTACGTTTTGTATTGCATGTAGTTAGCTTTACAGTGTTAAGGGGACCTTTGTTCAATGCTAAGCAGTATTCGTGCTTAAGTTGTGATGAGATTCCCCGTTTTACATATTTCTTAGTCCATATGAGCTATTAGCTTTATAATGTGAAAACAATGTTACGTGAGCATATATTCGTTGGTAAAGAACTTATTTTTGTTCTATGTTATTGTTGTTGTTGTTGTTGTCAACGAGAAATATATACCCTTTTGAACTGATATGCTCGTTCGTACGTCGTATTCTTGTTTCCTTTCTCTGATAGGTTGAAAGAAAGAATCTCGTTACATTTAGGGGATGTTTATACACTATTTTCTTCAGTAGGATAGTTTTCGTAGTGGTGATACGATGACATCTCCCTGCATCTCTACGCTTGTTGTTGATATCTTCACGAGGAGTTTCGTTATTCCCAACGATGTGTCATATATTTAATCTAACCGAATGGCGACTGCACATTGCTGTATGTTCCTACCAGTGGGTCAAATATAATAAGTATTGCATCACTTTATGCAAATTGTTAAAGCATAAAATCATTTTCATGTTAGAGTTGAATCGAAAGGGGGGCGGAGTCAAAAAGAGATAATGTTATTTGGGTAACGGTTATGATAAATTTTTGTTAAATATTAGCTATGATAATGTAAAAACATTAGCTTTGTTTCGTCTTTACTCTTTAGCTATTATGATGTTAGGTAGTTATGATAGAATTTTTGGTAAATTTACTATTGTTATGTTAAAATCCCGCCATATGTCGCTTTATTGACTAAGTTGTAATGGTAGCTGTTTATTCGTGCTGGTTGTAGGTGTTAAGTTGTTATGTTCATAGTTTAGCTTTACATAGAGTAAAAACTTTACTTTGTTTGCACCCCCTTAGGTATTATGCAGGTTAGGCTAGGTTATGTTATGTTTTATTTTTTATTATTTTTTTTGTTAAAATTACTATGTTAAATGTAAAATTCACATTGTCATGTTGGAGATATGTTTGATAAAGCATAGGTTAAGTTTTATGGACAATGTTAGTTACTTAACGTTGATAAGCAAAGAACTTTGTTAATGAAAACCGAGTTTATTCTTGTTAAGATGTGTCAGATTTGCTGTGTATAATTAACAAAACTTATCATGTATGTTATCGTTGGCTATTAATGTAAAACTTTGTTACGTTAACATATTCGCTGTCTGTATGATAATTAGACAATGTTATGGTTTTTTTTGTGTGTTATGTTAGATACTTTACTGTTGATAAGTATGGATCTTTTGTTAATGTTAGCAGGTTATTCTTGCTTAAGAAGTGTGTCAGGTTTGTCGTTTGTATATATATTCTTATTCCTGGTTAATTATTTGACTTTGTATTAATATTGGAAAACTTTGTCACGTTAGCATACTTTCCAGCTGTATAATAATTACACAAGTAATATATGTAATTTTTGTAAATATTACCATGTTAATGCTAAATATTAACATGGCTATGTTAGAGACATGTTTGACAAAGTGTGAATAAGTTACGTTTGGATATTATGTTAGTACGTTTTACTGTTGTGAAGTCTGTGAAACTGTTTAACGTTGACCGTTATATTCCTGTTTAAATGTTGTTAGGGTTTTGTTGTGGGGTTATTATTCATAGTTTGAATGATGCTAAGAAGCTTTATTAAGTGATTGACTGTGTCAGTGTTAATGTAAATTAACATTATGTTAGAGATATGCCTGAAAAAGTAAGATAGTTTACGTTTTGCATGCAATGTTAGTCTTTTAATTGTGTTAAGTATGGAACTTTTGTTTAATGTTAACAGTTTATTCGGTGATAAGTTGTGTTAGGTTTGTCTTTTGTACATTATTTTCTTAGTTCATGTTACGCCACGTTAGCTTTTGTAGAAACCTTATTATGGTAGAGTATATTCGTGAGTCGTATATAGTTCAACCAATTTGTGAAAATTTTGCTAATTTACTGTCAGTGTAAGCGTTAAGCGATTACGGCACCGCCACCGGAGCCAAGCCCGGTCATCGTCGAACTCATACTCCTCTGAGTCAGATCCTTCTCCATTCTTTCCTTTCTTTATTCTTCCTTCACCTTCTTCTTCCTCCTTTCGACCTCTGCTGTTGCACTCTGTGCTCTTTTTTTTCAGTCAGGACGCCCTCATGGGGTGCCCAATTACCCCCATATGGACTTAATAACCACATATTCGAGTCACGGTCTCGATAACCATATAAACGACACCAACATTGTTCGCTTATACGAATGTTGTATAATCGGCAACCGCATGTGGCTCAAGCACCGGTGCCGGAGCCAACTCCTCAGATTCACAAATCCAGAATTCATCTAGAAATTCATCCCGAAATCTTCTCAGCGAATTTCCCCGTTTTCGAACACTTCGATTTTTTAAGAGGGGGGGTGGGCCCCCTTCGGGGCCCACAGGACGTAATCTCGTCGTAACGATACCTCCCACTAACACCACTCCAAATTTTACCAGATACGATGACTCTAACCCATGTAAATATATATCGGAGCTACTGAGCCAGACCGAGCTAAAAACATAATAATAATAATAATAATAAAAAATAGATAAACAATAAAGTTAAATAATAATAATAATAATAATAATATAATATAATAATAAAATAAAAATAATAATGAAGAAGAAGAAGAAAAAACAATTCAGATTGCCAACTATTTTTTTCTTCAGACTAAATAAAGGTGCGGTGCGGTCGGTGCGGTCGGTGCGGTCGGTGCGGTCGGAAACACCGAAGGAGACGCAGAAGGGCTTAAAAACAACTCAGAAGTGTTTCCTCCGGAAACACTCTTCGGACGAAAAATAATATAATAATAATGTGTAGTGTATGTGCGCGCGCGCGCTCGCGCACTGACGTAATCTCGCGCAGACGAGATAACGTCACATACGCTCGAACTAAGCTATTTAGCAAAAATCTTGATTGCTCAGATCACGAACAAGGGCGCTAAGCGCAATAGCCGTATCCACCCTCGGGGGTGACCCCCCTCTATAAACAATCATACAAACTTGAAATCCAGGTCTAAGCTTATCCATAGATAGCTGTATATTCCAGTTTCAGACTATAGCTCTATTCCTTGCATATCGAAAAGGGTTGGTAGAGCGCCGGGATGCTGATCACTACTATATAGTATAGATAATATATAAATATACTATATATATTATAAATAAATATATATATATATATATATATATATATATATATATATATATATATATATATATATATATATATATATATATATATATATATATATTTATATATATATATATATTATATATATTATAATATTTTTTTCATTTAATAGATATATATATATATATATATAATAATATAATATATATATATATATTATAATATAAATATATATATATATATAATATAATATGACACAAGCCTATTTCAGGTTTTATTATTGTTGTATCAAATTAAAACTTAATTTTGAATTATTTTTTAATTAAAATTTTGTTTGTTCAATGTATGAATTTCGGGTAAAGAACCGAATATAGCAGCATTTGGAAATGGGAAACAGCGATAGGATGCCAAGAGCCAACATCTACAGTTTGTATTGGGAAGAGTTTTGTTTTCGATTTGTTTCTGTGCAGGCAATGCAACAGTACTTTAGGCACAAAATCTCTCTTTCAAAGGTTATATTAATGTTCCTAATCCTACTTGTATGCAATGGATAAAAGTATAAAAAAAGAGCGACTTAGTGAAGCTCAGTATAGAGGTTTGGCAAAAGAAAGAAGAAAGATGCAAGAAAAACTGCTTTGAAAAGTTCCACGTTTTAGACATATTTTTAAGATCGTCTGAAAAATCAAGTGGACATTCAAGTGCATTAGCGAGATAGATCGTTCAAGTAATGAAAGAAAAATCGATTAAGGATAAATAGGGTTGTGGAGATAGTGAGACTATGTGGCATACAAATCATTACATTACGAGGACATTCTGATCCATGACGCATATCCCTCATAACACCTCTCCAAAACGATGGCAATTTCCGTAGCCTTTTAAGGTATCAGGCCAACGAGGGTGGCCTACTACTCTGAGAACAATTTATGCATGGTGCAAGGAACTCTATGTACACAAGCCCAAGAATTTAAAATACATTAATTAATTCCTTTGGCTGTATTATTAAGAAAAAGATTGTAGAACAAGTGCGTTAGAGCTCTTTCTGCGCAGTTTAAGCTGATGAAACCACAGATATATCCCAAGTGGAATAATTTTCATTGTACCTCAGATATATTACAAAAATCAAGTCATTCACTATAGCAGAGAACTTTCTTTCCTCTGTGTCTGTTCACGATGTCACTTGTCAAGGCATTGCAAGAGTGCTACAGGAAAAGTTCATGGAGCTCGGCTAGATTTAGCCAATCTGAGAGGCCATAGCTATTATGGATCCTCGTCCATAAGAGGAATTCAGGAGTGCCCAAGCTACTTTAGAGAAATCCTTTCTCAAAGCAATTTACACCCGCTGCGTAAGCCATTGCTCAAATTTGTGCATCTCTGATACATTTAGAGTTCAGGCTGTTAGAAATGCGATGGGTGTAATATCAGAGACATTCACAATTTTTCAAGCCAATGAAAAACGGACTTCTTTTTCAGAGCAAAAAAATTAAAGAATTGAAACAAGATTGTGAGAATATGAGAATGAAAATGCTCTTTGAAACAAGATAGTGCGGTAGTCATGAAGCTGTGCAACTTTTTAAAGAAATGCTTATACCAATGGTTGCAATTCTGGAGCATATTGGTCAATTATCAGGTGAACATTCAAAAATGAGCATTATAAATTTTAAATAACATAGGAAAGCCATCATTCACATTCATTTCAGCTCTGTTTGTTTATATCTTCAAAAATTGTTCGGATTACTCTACAATCTTTTAAAATACATTCAAACTAAAACAAAGGCCTATGTAGCGCAATTGAACAAGTAAATACAAGAAAAAAAATTTCATCTTTAAGTGAAAATACTGATTCTGAGTTTCAAGAAATGTTCGAATCTTCGCTGGAACTGGCAGCTCATATAAATATCGAAATAACAGTACCAAGAACAGTTGGTCTCCAGAGGCATCGACTCAATCCATCTCCTACAGACCCGAAGACGTACCATCGACTAACAGTTTTTATATTATGTTTAGGCGATATGATTTCTTCAGTAGATGAAAGGTTTTCGAAACACAAGGACACCGTGTCATCTCTTCAGTACTTTATTCCAGCCAACTGTGAAGTATCATTTAAGAAAGTTCAATCAGCATTTGAATTTTATAGAGACGGGTTGATTGATTCTTTTGATGAAGTCTTCCTGGTAGAGGGGGAATTTGGAGACAAAAGTGGAAAGAATCTCAAGAAAAACTTCTAAGTGCCCTCGCCGGATTAGGCGAATGCTCCGAAAACTTGTTCCCAAATATAAATACACTGTTGAAAATACTTGCTGTACTTCCTGGTTCTACAGATTCAATTGAACGAAGTTTTCGAAACTGAAATTAGTTAAAACATATTTTAGGAACACAACAAAACAAAATAATCTGAATAAAATTGCTTTACTTTTATTCAGAGGCTTGGCATTAGAAATCACCAAACGATCAAGTAAGTAGTCATCGATCATTTTGCTGGATCTGGAAATGCACGAAGTTTGCAGATTGCTCTGTAAAGTCTAATTAAAAATTAAAACTATTTTGTTGATAATAATTAATGTTTTCCTACTATTCTATTACTACAGCATCATTGGAATTACGTAGCCTATAACGGTTTTGCTAAAAACGCTAAAATAAAAAAAAAAGAGTAACTTTAATTAAGTAGAGTTCGTAAACAAAAGATAGATACTTTTAACCAACATTAAAATATTGATAAAATGAAATTTTATTATCCTTTATATTCTTATAATAATAATTTTAAATTTATACAAAGGTGAAATTATTTCCATTTTTCTTAATTCTCTTAAATATATCTCTCAGTTCTCTCTAGTACATTACATCTCAAATACAAATTCTAAGGGAAATCTAAAGAATCTCAATTTCTCCCTTAAATATATATATTATATTTATATATATATATATATATATATATATATATATATATATATATATATAGATATACTATATATAGTATTTATATATATATACCTTTATATATTATATATAAATATATATTATATATTATTAATATAATATATATTATATATATATATATATATATATATATTATGTCAATTTATACCTTGCCTGAGGGCCATAATGTCGCATTTTTGAGATCCGCAAGTCTATTTATTTAATTTTGGGAAAACTATTTAGCTTTAGCTTTGATTTCGCTATTATTTATTTAAGTTTAGAATATTTCACAATTCGCTCAATTTTATTATTTATAAAAGAAGATTTATTTTGACAAATTGTGATATATAAATTTATTAGCTTGTAAGATGATAGGTATATAATTAATTTTAGACTTATCAAGTTAAGAAATGATATTATATATTTTCTGTTAATTACTATATGTAAGCATACTGCCCAAATAGTATTTAAAGCAGAGATCAGTATTATTGAGGACTTCTATGCTTTTCGTACTATCGATCGTCAAACTGTATTGGGATTTCTTTTAATATTATTTATGAGTAAAACTCCTGCTATTTATCTGGATTAGTGTAACCGTGCACGGCTTCTTGAACCTTTTGATTATTCTCATTGAAGCTTGATCCTAATTTTCAGCAAAAGTTATAAATGTACTGTATGTTATGTTTTTTGGGAATACTAGCAATTATTATTGAACTGAACCCGCTGTTCCTCTCGATAAAATATCTCGACACGTTTTTGCGGGCCTGTCCGGGATGATATAAACTTAACAGTATTTCTTCACTTCACTTGCTGAATTTGGATACTCACCTCTCTTTCATTCTTCACGGTCTCTTCTCTTCTTTGTCAACATTAATAATGGACTACCAATCCTTGTGCCAGATGGCTAAAGAATTAGGCCTAAAAGGCAAAAAGAGTCTCTCGAGTCCATCCAAGAAGAGAGAAGGCCTACAAGGAGAGGCATCTGAATCTAAGAAAGAGCTGAAAGGATGCTTCAACTTAAGAAGAGGAAGCTCAACTCAAGAAAGGGGAAGCGTGGAAAGAATGCTCAACTCAAGAAAGAGGAAGCTGAAAAGAATGCTCAACTCCAAGAAGAGGAAGCCGAAACGAATGCTCAACTTAAGAGGAGAGGAAGCCCAAACTCAAGAAAGAAGATAGACGACAGGAAAGCTGAGAAGCGAACGCACACGAAACTTTGAATTGAAAAAATACGACTGTCCAATCAGTCTCATTCGTCCGTCCATTTAAGCAATGTATCCCCATCGACCAATGTTAAGTACGAATTATGCGCCCCCGTTCGTCGAATCAAGGTACGAAATGACGCGTGACATCAACGTTTTGGAGCTTATGCGACATCTTCAAAGTGGGATCGCAGTTTATGGCCTCTTTATTTAAGTGCATGTTGCTTAACTGGACGTGCTTTGTCAGTATACTAGCAAGTTACCCTCCAACTTAGCTAATGAGTTTTATCTAGCTTAAGAACGCCCTCTTATTCAACTTTTAACATGACCGAAGCATGGCTATAGGTCTAAAGTTCAAGGAAAGCAATGTCCAAAGCAGATGGAGGGCCCATTACAATTACTGAATCGAATTAAATCGTATCTGTCAAGGTGGTGTGAACTCTCAAGTTTCAGCCAAGACTTTCAAGGTTTAACCGATCTTATGGTGGTTGATCAATTTCTCACCTGTTGCCCAAAGGACTTAGCTGTTCATCTAAGAGAGGTAGGACTCTCTAGTTTAAACGACATCGCTTCCCGCGCGGATAGATTTCTTCAAGCAAGGGGTAAGAACCTTTGTTCCAAAAGGGAAGACTTGAACCCTTATGTGACATCCGACAATAACGAGGAAATACAAAGTCACAATACTCAACCCCAACACACCAAAGTTTGTGGAATATGCCACAAAGGCGGCCACGATTCCAGCACTTGTTATTCTGCCCAAAATGGAAACAACAGATTTCCTCGTAATCGGCATTATTATGATAATAGGTTTAACCGCGATAACAAGACAGCGGAGAGAAGATGGCACGCCCCAAGAAAAGAAATACACAATGCTGCCGTTACAATTGATAATTCCATTAATAAAGGGGATTTTGCAGCAAAATGTCAAATTGTGGAAGACGATGAGTGTGTTGATGTGAGTAAAATGGTGAAGGACGGCATGTTGCACGTCAATGGAAAATTAATCCCCGTTATATCCATGTCATGTCAGGATGATTCAAATGTCAGACATTCCCTCATGCCCGTAACGAATGGTTCTATAAATGGCATTGATGTATCAGTACTTCATGATACAGGGTGTAGTGGTGTAATTGCGAGAAAGAAGTTTGTGAAAAACCATCAATTCACAGGCAAGATCTGAAAAATGCTTCTGATTGATAACACCCTTAGGACAGCCCCTGAAGCAAGAATTTGGATTCGCACTCCGTTTTATACGGGGTAAGTTGAAGCTTTAATGTCTGAACGATGCGTTATATGATTACATTGCGGAAATATCCCAGGCGCGCCCTAGTCCGCGAAACAATAGCGGTTTGGAAATGCATGATAAAAATTAAATACCAAACAAGGAAACATCCATTGTCGAAGTTACTTGTGAAGCAGAAAATGCTACCGAAAATAAAAATGATAAAATTAATACCGACGTGGACATATCCATTGTCGAAGATACTTATGAAGCTGAAAATGCTACTGAAATTAAAAATGATAAAACTAATACCGACGTGGACATATCCATTGTCGAAGATACTTATGAAGCTGAAAATGCTACTGAAAATAAAAATTATAAAATTAAAACCGACGTGGATACATCCATTGTCGAAGATACTTATGAAGCTGAAAATGATATTGAAAATAATTATGATAGAATTATTACCGACATGGACACAACCATTGTCGAAGATATTTATTAAGCTGAAAATGCTATTGAAAAAAATAATGATAAAATTGATGTCGGCAAAGACAAATCCGTCGCCGAAACAAATCATGTAAACTGAAACTGCTACAAAGTAGTAACACAGTGGAAAATTTGAATGGAATCCCCATTCCAAAATCAAGAAACTCCTCAAATTCAAGGCTGTTTGAGGCAGTGTTTAATAGAAATAAACGTCTG
>JABUQX010116032.1:0-2500 GCA_015478945.1 Trachelipus rathkii | reverse complement strand
CAATGAATGCTTAGTAAAACATAGCCCATTTAATCTTTCGGTGGAAATAGTTGACCTTAGCCACGTCTTAACAAGTCGTAAGGTACTAAACGACCTTTCAAATTGAACAAGTAAGTTGGTGGAAGATGGAGAAGAAATGATCGCTACTGCAAACTAGCTGGGAAAAATGTGCAATGATTTTTTAGTAATGTGCTGTAACTCATTTTCTCATATATTTGTTCCCTATCTGATTCCTTCCAGAAATTAAACCAAGATTCTGATTCAACAATTAGGTTGTCGATGTTATATTCAGTTATATAATGAGTTCAATTTTTTTTAAAATATTCTGATTCAGTTATAATGAGTTCAAATTTTTTTTTTTTAAATATTCCGATTTGGTTAAATTTTTTATTCTAACTGTGTGCAAAATGCAAAGAAAGGTAGATATTATATTGTTCCGAAAATTTGATGCTCAGAGATGAAATGAGAGAATCAAGGTAAGGTACAAATAGTGAGACTCTGAAGCAATCCTCAGCAGAACTTTTTGATGTCACTGGATTCTTTTGGAAACTGTACGTGGTAATGAAAAATTCTTAGATTTTTAGATATTTAAAAAATTCCTTTAAAAAGAGACTGCATTATTTTCATTTCTATCGGTTTTTAAAATATTTAAAAGTTTTTCTATGTGACAATGAACAATCCAAATTTATTACAATAGTTTGAAGAATATTTGCTATAGGTTCCAAATATGAACGATATTTCATCATGATTAATTATTAAACAGATGAGAAATGTAGGACTTCCTGCTGCTGATGAAAGCTGACATGCTACAGTTCGTGTTGGCTATTCGCATACAATCTGGATTAGATGAGATTTTTCTAAGTGTTAATTTTATTTGGCTAAAATGTTATCAAAAGTATCCTGTTTGATTATACTAAGCAGACCAATCGTGTCGCAAAAAATGATATATTGCTGCCAAATTCTGGTAGTACTTTTCACGGAAAAATTTATTAAATTGTTTTACGCAATTCCAAACACTGTTTAGGAAATTTTCTGGAAACTAGCATTATAGTCAATTAAAACTAAATTTAAACGCTGGCAACAACAATAAAAAAAAAATGGCTTTATTTGGATTACTGATCTTGCTTATTAACTTTTGAACTCCCCTTTCTTTGTCAACCAAAGTGGAGCATCCATCAAACCCAGATTCAACGAGCTTACTCATATTTAAATTGTATATACTTCGTGTAGTGGACAATATAGCTCATGCTATATCATCAGCTTTCAGTTTTTCAAGAGGAAAAGCCCACAAATTCTTCACGTACATTGAGATCCTTATCAACGAAGAGAACACCAATCGATAGCTGTTCTGTTCCGGATACGTTTGTCGTCTCGTCTGCTAAAAGGAAGAAATATTCACAATTGTTTACTTCATTCACAATTTGAATACATATCAACTTTCCACAAATAAATATAAGTTCATTCTAAATCATATGTGATGTGTGTTTGACCTTTGCTCCGCTTGATTTCAAACGTTCCACAAGTACATCTCCAACTTCTATACTCTGAAATTTAAGCAAATCGGAAAAATTGCCGGTATCTGCAGTGTTACCTCGAATAGCGATATCTAATGGGCTTTGCCACAAAATATTAAGGTAGAAATTATAGGTTCCAATTTTGTCTATTTTTTTAAAATAAATAAGTGTTCAGCAACATGAAGTCGTTCAGTTACACTAACACGCTTATTTAATATTATTCATTTGAAATTCTTTGCCGCTACTGAGGCATCTTTATGCTAATTCTGAATTTACATGGGTTTTAGTATGTGAATGCATTTTTTAAATGGTTTTACGATAAATGAGCCAAATATACCTCTTTTGAAATAAAATTCTAGAATAAGGACACACATTACAAAACGCCGTTCCTTCCAATATTTTAGAATACGCTAGCCAAGAATTGTGCAGATATAGCCATTCATAAAGAAAAGGCCTCTTTCCTTCTTCAACATTTTTAAAATTGTACGTGAACTGGTGTTTGGTCACGTTTGGTTAATTAAGTCAACTTTAATCCATTTTAAATATTGGTTGCAATTATGTAATTCCAATATCCAGGACATTTTCCTCTTGGTACACTTTATATCCCAAATAGCAACACTACTAAATTTAGTATCATTAACAGGAGGCCTCTAGATACCACTGGAATTATCATTTCCAACATTACTAGGAACACCACTTGAGAATAATCGTAATATAATTCAATCACAAGTGAATGTAAATAATAATAATAGATAATAATAATAATAATAAATAATTAATAATAATAATTAATAATAATAATAATATAATATAATAAATAATAATAAATAATAATCAATAATAATAATAATATTTTATAACCTAAACCGCCCGCTATTTCGTTCGAGCCTCTCAAGCACAAACAAAGCAGTTTACTTCGCTTCCACGCCTATTTTGCAAACTTTTCTTGTTTTCAGTATCTGAATTCTGATCGTACAATCTTCTCT
>JABUQX010116031.1:20000-25000 GCA_015478945.1 Trachelipus rathkii | reverse complement strand
GTGATATACAGTATATGGATATATATAATATATATAATAATATATAATATATATATTATATATATACTATATATATATATATATATATACTATATATATATATAACATATATATATATATTATATATATAATATATATATATATATATATATATATGTTCCATATAGGCCCTGTATGTTTAAGACTGCCGTCATATTTTGATTTTTTTTTTTTGTTTTTTTTTTAACATATTGTAGTATATGATACTAACAATGGATTTCAGTGGTGATGGACATGATGCAAAAGTTCGAAATATTTTAAATAATTATTTAAAAAAATCAGCATTTTTATCAATAAAATTTTTAAAAATGAAATATCTCAAAAAGTATGACACTTACAGAAAAGCTAATTACATATTTTAAATCAGCGTATAAAGCTTATTTACAAAAATGTAAAAAAGCCGAAAAAAAAAAAAAATTCATAAATGAAATATCTCGAAAAGTACCGACACTACAGAAAAACCAATTACATATTTGGAATCAGCGTTGTAAAGCTATTACAAAAATGTAGAAAAGAAATAATAAAAAATAATTTAAAAAAAAAAAAAAAAAATTAGGGGCTCGAGCCCGACCGGGGGACACAGGGAGGCGACGTAGTTAATCCCATACCCTTAGCGGAGGCGGACGGAACGCCCGCGACACCCAAAATACCAAAGAGCGGGGTTCCCGGGGACCCTCCCCGGAGGGGGGAAATAGTCCTTACCCTGTAGTTCCCCCCCGGAGGCCGGCAGACCCCGACTCCTGCCAATCTTTGCGGTTACCCTTGGGTATTCCTTTAGTTAAAAAAAATTTAAAACTGAACAGAAGTCGTAAAACGTAACTGATCCTATATATTTTTGAATCATGTTTTCACCCCTTAAATTGACTGTTCACCCATTACTGACTAGAAATAATATAAAAAAAAAAACAAAAAAAAAATCAAAACTGACGGGTCTTAAAAACATTAACAGGTCCTATATACTATAACCTATATATATATATATACTATATATATATATATATATAAATATGATTCAGTATAATATATATAACTATATATACCTATATATACTAATATACCTACCTACTTTATACTACTATATATACTCATATATATATATATACTAATATTATACTATAATACTATATATATATCATATATTATAAGTCTGGACAGAAGAGAGAGAGACGAGCAGACGAGAGAGAGAGAGAGAGACAATGATGAGGAGAGAGAGAGAGACGAGACGCAGAGAGAGAGACGAGACGAGAGAGAGAGAGAGATGCTTAGTTGCCCCTTTTTAATGGTAGTAGCTTTTCCACAACACTTCGAGAGTTTCCGTAAATTTCATTTCCGGTTGCCATCAAGGTCCAACTAAGTCTCGCATTTTACTTTCGATCTGTAATCTCCGAAGTCTCACTTTCGCTTTCTTTACTATTGCTCCCCGAATTTCTTTTCCCTTTCATTATGCAACTGTTACTATCATGGGTTTACTTTTCCTTTTTACATTCGGTCATCTTTCAATTTCGGCTTTCACTTTTCATAAAAATATTCGTTCTGAATAAAACTAGAGGTTTCAAGTTTGGAAGAACAGGAAGAAATATGTAACATAGTTTGATCGCATCCTTATATTTATGCATTAGCACAAAAAAATTTTTTTGCTGAAAAAATAGGAGTTCCTAATTTTGCGCACACACACATGCATTCATATCTATCCATATATATAATATATATATATATATATAATATATCATATATATATATATATATATATATATATATATATATATATGATAGTATATATATATATATTAATTATATATATATTATACATATATATATAATAATATATATATTATATATATATATATATAGGCCCTGTATCAAGTTTTTACGACTCCGTCAGTTCTGATTTTTTTTTGTTTTGTTTTCAATATTACTCCTAGCTACAGTGGTCTCCAAAGTGGGGTACGCGTACCCCTAGGGGGGTACGCAGAGTGATACTGGGGGTACGCCCAAAGCAAGAGCCCTCACGATCACTTTGCGGAGTGCATATGATCTCTGTATCAAGTGAGGTGCGGACTATATATATATTACATATAATTATATACCTCATATATACTACCTCATATTAGCATATATACTATATATATACTACTATACTATATACTATCACTAATACTTATACTACTTATACCCTACCTATATATATATATATATATATTATATATATTATACTATATATAAACTCGCGGGGCAAATTTTAATGCATCACCCGTAAATATAATTTAAAACTCTTTCATATGAGGAAATGTAGGGCTAGCGGGGTTTGGTATTATCTTGCGGTTTATTCTTCCTAACTCCGGGCAAGTGTTGCACAGGGCTATTTAAATGCGTATAAAACCGTATGTAACGACAGGTGTAGGGAATTGACTCATAATAAAGAAAACGGAAAAACAATATAATTATGCTGATTTTTCATTACATCAACAACCAATATTCTACAAATCAAGTGAAATGAGCATAAGTGCTTTCTAATTAATGGGCTTGACCCCCTCTCGGCCCCTTCAACTTACCTCCAAGCGATTCAACATTTGATTGAAATGATCTTGCGGCGCAGGTTGTCAAAGCGTTTTCCAAGCTCCCCTGAGTGTGGACGGAGCATTTTCACGGGCTCGAAACACGCCTACCCAACAAATCCCAAGCATGTTCAATGGGATTCATGTCGGCCTCCTCGCAGAAATGGCCAGGAGTCTGGTCCCTACCTTGTAGTAACCGTTGGCACGACCTGTGGCAGTGTACTGTATGGCGTCTCCTCATGGCCCCAGTCAACGCAAAAATGACGCCAATGAAGACGCGAAAGGCACTATATACTCTTGGAGAATGTCTTTCGCCATACCTTTCACCCGTTAGCGTTCCTCTGCTCACTATATGACAATGCCGTGTGAGCACCCAACACCCAAATGCATGCCCGACGAACACCATCACAAGTCACCTCCAAAAGGAAATCTTGCGGGGAATATTGCAAGCAGAAAGTGCTCACCAGCACGTCTTCAAATTCTCCGACGTCCATCTGGTCCATGTAGTGTGAATTACTCATCTGTTGAGTGTCCCCAATCTCCATACGACTTGTGAAAAATGAAATCGCAACCCCATGCTCCCTGATCAGGAAAGGGCGATGGAGACCTTGTAATTACTGTACGTACTCCAACGCTTCACTTTTGTCGTGTTCTCACTGTTACCTCGGAAATGGCCACATTTTCTGACCTCACGGAGCCTGTGTTGTAGCTGTATGCTTGTTTGGAAACGATCACGAAGCACTGCCAGACGGAAGGAATCTGTCATCTCTCTCGGACGTCGCCCTCGGGCGACCCTGACCATGTCGTCTACGTTTGCTGCCAGTCTCCCTGAACGACGAAGGATTCGACTGATAGTCGATTGTTTCCCCGAGACTGGCTGAGCCACCTGTCTCCTCGAGAAATGGGCTCCTGCTCTCCAACAGTGTGTATTAACTCCTTATGGCACCTTCCTTTTCTTCTGACGATCTGTCTTTCCCATTTTGAACCAGTCTTTGTTCAAGCTACGACTTACAGCATAGGGTTTGTTTCGGGAATTCGTAATTTGGTTGGTTGTCATTATTATGGCACTTTTTGTCTCCCATACACGGTGTAGTTACATACGTATACACTCCGAAGTTAGGAATGACCCAAAAACCAAACCATAGCTCTACATTTCCAAAATGAAAGAGTTTACATTACACGCGAGTTCTCTATATATTATATATCTATATATATATATATATATATATATATATTATATATAAATATATATATATATATACTATATCATATGTATATATACATATATATATATATATATATATATATATTACTATACTATATATTACTACCCATATATCTATATATATATATATATATATATACCTATATATCATACACTAATATATATACTCATATATAATACTTTACTTATATATATTTTACAGGCCAATAGCGGGGTACAACTCTAGAATTGTTTTCGCTCTTAGGGGTCACGGCGATCAAAAAAGTTTGGAACGCTGCTCTAGTATATGATCACTAATAATGAATTTAGGCCAAGCCCTTCTAGAAGAGCCACAATCATATCTTCAAAACTACACAGCTACCGGGAAAAGGAATTCATTGGCTGGAATCCTGGCAAAATTTACCGAGGAGAAAACTCGTAAAAAAAAAAAAATCAAAATCTCGAAACTACAAAAGCTACAGGGAAATGAAATATATTTTTGGAATCCTGTAAAATTTTTGGTTAGGAAAATGTTAAAAAAAAAAAAAAAAAAAAAAAAAAAAAAAAAAAAATTAAACATAAAAATTGGCTATTTTTTTTTTGCGGGGGTTGCTGGGAATATATATATATATATATATTATATATATATTATATACTATATATATATATATATATTTATATATTATCTATATATATATATATCTACTTATATATAATCATATATACCGTATATATATATATATCCTATTTGTAAAGGTTATTACACGGCAATTCCTTAGGGGCTCGGGCCGGATGAGGGAACAACAGGGGGGGCAGTTTTCCAACCCCGCTAGGGGAGGAGGACGCGGAGGAACCCCGCGCACACCAAATACCCAAAGAGCGGCCCCGGTCTCTCGGAGACCCTCCCCGTGAGGGGGGGAACTTATAGTTCCTACTCCGTAGGTTCCCGCACAGGCCGAGAGACCCCGGACTCCTGGCCATCGGTGCGGTATACCCTTGGGTATTCTTTAGTTTAAAAAAAGCAAAATTTAATAGAAAGTTTATTTATTTTAACAAGTAACCAATAAAAGGTCTCTAAATAGCTCTCTAATCATATCTACATAATTATTAACAATAATTTTTTTTTTTTTTTTTTTTTTTACATTCTCTTATCTAAAATTTTACCCAGGCGATTCCCAAAAATGTATTCCTTTTCGCTGTAG
>JABUQX010116031.1:0-15000 GCA_015478945.1 Trachelipus rathkii | reverse complement strand
GCTCTGATAGTTTTTAAGATAACTCGGCCTTTTTGGCTTTATTAAATTATAACTAACTAACTTATTAGGTTAAATTTGTAAGGTGAGTAGGAGGTAAAGAGAATAGAGGTAGGTTGATAAAGGTTGAGAAAGGGAAAATTACAATTAACCTACTAACCCTACATTTTGATTAAAATTTTGATTTCCACAAGGCACGACTTAAATAGGAACGGTTTTGAAATTTTAAGTAAAAGCTCGTTGTGATTTTTAGTGAAAAATTCTGGTGAATTATATCCACAGGGACAAAAATATAAATTCCACTAAAACTAATATACTGTAGCTATATAGCTAATAATTTCTATATCCTAAAATAAAATACTATATCCTAAAATAAAATACTAAAATGAGCAAAATAGAAGATATAAATGTGGAAGTATATAATAGTTTTTATATCTGCAATCCTGTTTTCATGTTTCCAAAATCTAATAATTTCTTTTCCTATTTCATCATTTTCATAATGTAGTTTAGTCTCCTTCATGGCTCTATCTGCTCCCTTATGCTTCTTTATGCTCTTCCACAATTTATTGATTTTTTTCCAGATTTTATTTCATCTAAGTTTTTCTCATATTTTGTTATTTCTTGCCCTATAAGCTTCTGTACTTTTTCTCTCTGTTCTTTATACTGCTCCCAGAGCACGTTTCTGGTATTGTCTTCTGCTTCATTTCGTCTTTTTCTGATAATTTCTCTCCTTTTTTCTTATTTCTTCTGTTATCCATGGTCTTTCTATTTTATTTCGGTTTTATTTCCTTTTTTCCTGTATGTTCTTAATAAGATATCATCCTCTGCCTGTTTAATAATTTTGTTCATCTCTTCCAAAGTATCTACTCCCTCGTTTTGTATTTTATTTTCTAGATGTTGTAGATAGCTTGTAATACTATGGGGTTCTCATTGTTCCATCTGTGAGCTACTTTCATAAACGGACGGCTAAAGACTGTATTTCCACAAGTCCAATCTTTATTTTATTTTTATCTATTAGTGTCTGATATATTTAATTATATGTAAGTGTTTTTCGAGTTGAAAAAGACTCGAGATAATTGATACCCATTCATATTGTAGATAATCTTTGATTCGAGTAACCTACATAAAAATAACTACACTTTTTTTTTTTTTTTTTTTTTTTTTAAATTAAGGTAAAAGAAAGCAGGTCTTCAATGCCGATTTTTATAAAAATCACAGGTAAAAATTGAGTTCAACAGATTCTGATGAAATAACGATTTTTTTTCGGATAATCGGAAAAGTTACAGCTTCTCAAAGTTTAGAAAAATTCCATAGGCTTTTGTTATAGTCGAACTGAACTGAACCCCATGTTATCACACATTACGAAATAGGTCCCTATAAAAAGCGCGAGAAATACACATTTTACAAAACCTTGATGGAGTGAATAGGGACATCTCCTGAACTTCATATTTGTAGAAAATTTAATTTAATTTAATTTTTACTTAATATAGGTAATTGTTTATTATTTTAAAATTAGTCATAAGTATTAAAATGTCAATAATGATACATCAAGATAAGAATAAAAATGTGATGTCCCTATTCATCCCATTCTGGGGTTGAATAGGGACACCGGGTAATTCATATTTTGTGTATAAATTTAATTTTTTTATTTTAATTTTTACTTAATATTGGTAACTGTTTATTATATTAAAATTAGCTATAGGTAATAAAAATGTCAATAATACATAAAATAAGAATAATGATTGTGTCCTTATTTACCCCATCATCATTTTTTATGTGAGGGTGAATAGGGACAAGTTAGGCCCAGTGACTTAACCATTATATACTATTTGAAACAAATTTACTTTGTCAGTTTAAAGCTAACATACTCAACTGTATACACTGAAAAAATTATTAAAATTCATCCATAACTTTATATTTTATAACAAAGTTAAGAAAAACATATTTTTCCAAGTGAAATTCTATTTAAGAAAATTTCCTCCCATAATACATTATAATTTTTTAAAAATATAAGGTAATTGTTACCCAGAGGGTTGTCACCCCCGATTTTTATGAAAATCACAGGATATATCTAAAAAATAATATAAAAAAATAGTTGAAAACGAAAATCGTCGCTCTCCTAGGAAAAAAAGTTACAGCTTCTCAAAGTTGTAAAAAACCCCATAGGATTTGTTATTAAAAAAAAAACCAAAAATTTTTTTTTTTGAAAATCACAGGATATACTCTAAAAAAATAATAATGAAGAATAGTGAAAGCGAAAATGGCAGTCTCTTTTTAGGAAAAAAGTTTAGGCAGCCTCTGAAAAGTTAAAAATTTCCCATAGACTTTCTTATAATAAAAATTAGTGGGCCTCGTGCTCGTTTTAGGGCCATCCTAGTTCAGGTTATGATTAGATTTGTTAATTCTACATAGATTTTCTCTGTGTATACCTAACAAAACTTATCATAACCTGACTTAGAGGGCCTGAAATGAGACCTAACTTGGATCGATTAAATATTGAAAAGTCTATGGGATTTTTAAACAACTTTGATGAGGCTGTAACTTTTTTTCTAAAGAGAGCGACAATTTTCGTTTTCACTATTCTTCATTATTAATTTTTTTTTTTAGAGTATATCCTGTGATTTTCATAAAAAATCGGGGGTGCACAACCCTCTGGGTAACAATTACCAAATATAAAAACTCTAGAATTAAAGATAATCTGGTAATAGTCAGCTTTAGGGTATTCCTATCAGATATCGATTATTTTTTCTGAAAATCAACTTATCGGATATGTGTTGCCCATATATATAACGGTAATATATATATATATATTATATAATTTATATATAATATATATATATATATATATATATATATATATATATATATATATATATATATATATATATATATAGCATATTTTATTCAGAAACGTAAAAGAAATTTTAACTTTAGCTACATTTACATAAAATATTTTTAAGAAATTAAATATTTTTTTTTTTATAATTAAGTAGCCTATAAGGCCTAGTAACAAATGTTTTATTTAAACTAAAGAGTAGCATAAATATGTTTGGTTGTAAAATTAAATTTTGCATTGATTCATAAATGCAAATTTGCAAATAAAAATTTGAATTAGGCTATATTTGCATAAAATTTTGGTAATAGCAGAGTTCAACAGATTCTGATGAAATATCGATATTTTTTTCTGATAATGTTTTTTATAGCCTATATCTTTTATCCCCATATAAAAGTACTAAACAGTTTTGCCAAACCTCTCTCATATATATTTAATCAATCTATCAAATTTTTTGCTAAACCTCCCATATAAATTTAATCAATCTACCAAATTTTTTATTTTTTTTTTTAATTCGTTTTAGGGCCCATTAGGTTTAGATTATGATAAGATTTTTTAATTATACACAGTAAATCTGAATCTACTTAACTAAACATCATGACCTTACTGATTTTTTTAACTTAAAAGCAATTAATAATATTACTTATAAAAATATTGTAAATTTAGCAATTTTTTATTAACAATATTTGGCAACGTTGCTTCTAGGAATATCAAAACATTGATTTTTTTAGAATCTGTTGAACTCTACTATTAGCAAAAAAAAATTAAGAAATACATTTTTTAATGTATAGCTATATATATTAATTTTTTTTTTTTTTTAATTAAATGAATATCATAGGGTAAATGCACAGCACATTAGCATACATGCATGGCAGACCACTTGCTTCTAATGCGCACTGCACACAAGCTGTGCTATACGGTTCTTATATATGGCAACGTTCGTATTGCGCACAGCTCATATTAGAAGTGCGCAAACGGGCTATGGAAACGATGCATGTGCGCCTGTGTGCCCGCCCGGGCTGAAATCGGGCTTCTGGAAACGCAGCTTGTATAAAGTTCTACGGGTCTTCAAAGTTTAAAAAGCTTTTTTCAGAAGCGGGTAACGTGTTTGAGGATAAGAGATGACGTTTAACTCCACAACATGGAGAGCAACTTATTTTCCTACACAACAATATTTAAAAATTCAAACAAGTTCATTTTAAGTAAGAAAATTATGGAATCTTGTTTTAAAAAGTTTCTTAAACAGTTTAGTTAATATTTTGTATAATAAGAATAATAATAACAACAGTACCCCATACAAATTTTATTTATCCCCAGGTCTAAATTCTAGAGCAGGATTGGCACAAAAAAGATCAAATATTTAAATCAACTGATTTTTTTACATATTTTTTTTTATTATTAAAAAATCATGATTTTTTTTTTAATTTTTTATTTTATTTATTTTTTAGGCCACTTTTTTTTCTAAATTAATAATTAATCCTAGCTATTACCTAATTAATGATAAGTATATTTCATCTACATAATAAGTAAATTCATCAATGTATTTTCAATCCATTTTTTTAATAAAGAATAAAATATTAGAGATACTCATGATATTATATCATTACCTATATAAAAAAAATTATATATATATATATATATATAATATATATATATATATATATATATATATATATATATATAGTATATATATAATATATATATATATATATATATATATATATATATATATATATATACAATATATTATAGTAATAATATATATATATAATATATATATATATATATAATATATATATATATATATATATATATATAATATATATATAATTACACTAAATAATATAATTTAACTAAAACTTATTATTAATTAGGTAATAATTATGATTATTAACTAATTTTATAAAAATGAATAATTAAAAAGAGCAATCATCAGGTCTAAAAAAATTAAAAAAATAAAATGTAAAAAAATATCAAAAAACCTCAACCCCGTTCTAGAGTATTAAAGCTACCGGTTCGGTTGTGGAAAATATTTGTTTCATATTTAAAGTTTTCAAAATGTATAGAGTCAAAGGTCATTTTATCATGATATTTGTTCACATATATCAAATTTTTCAATATTTTTTTATGCATAATATTATAACTGAGTAAATGACAAAATTAATTACTGAATTTCTATAAGGAAAAAAATTTGAAACAGTAAAAAGTTCCGGTTAGCTTTCCGGCCGGAACAGGAACTTCCCAAAAAATCGAGGTTCCGGTACATTCCTATATATATATATTATATTATATATATAATATATATATATATAATATATATATATAGTAATAATAATATATATTTATATTATAATATTATATATATATATATATATATATATCTATATAAGTGGGTTTGACTCTCCAGGAGCGAAAATCAATAACTAATGATCGTTATTTTAATAATTTAGGGTAATACATTAAATGTTTGGGTAACCTAACCTACCTAACCGTAACCTAACCTAACCTAACCAAACTTAACCTAAATTAACCTAACCTACATTTTAACGGAGTCAACCACTTATAAATGTCTATATATATATATATATATATAATATATATATATATATTATATTCTCTCTAAATATTTATAATATATATATATAGTTATATATATATATATAATATATTACTCTAAAAATTTGGATTCAACTTAATTATTTAAATATTATATATAATAATATAGTATATATATATAATATATATAATATATTATATACTATAGAATATATATATAATATATATATATTATATATAATATAATTTATAAATAATTATATATATATATATATATAGTTTGAGTTAAAATTTTCCGTAGCCAAAAATGTCCAGTAGGAGAAGAACATATTCCTCTGGGTCAGATGCCTCAGACCATTTCATATCCATTAATGAGCGGCCAGTGGATGATATATCTTTAGAGTTTTTTTATAGATCACACACTATTACTATGCTAATTATAGCTATTATTGTTCTTATCTATGTTGCTTTTACCAGGTAAGTAGCTATATTATGTTTATTTCCAAATATATAATTGTAAAGTTTTATTAATATTAAATTTGTACCCAACATTGGACTAGATTTTCACCTTAACCCTAAAATTGTTGTTGTTTTATATTTATACATTTTTATTTTATATTTTACATTTGATTTTATAAGGTTTGTAATGACATTAACTTTGATTTACAATAAATAGCTTGTGTTTATTTTCAGAGATGACAATCTAAATTGAGGGTTATTCCTGTTGGATTTTTTTTCTTTCTGGTAGTAAGTGTCCTTGCATTTCCCAATGGACCCTTTTAGCAGCTAAAATGGAGATGGGTAGATTGTATTCGTGCTGTTTTTGTATATGTTAGCCCTGACATTTGCCATTTTCCAGGTATATATATATATATATATATATATATATATATATACCGTAAAACGGGGTTACTTGGATCATGAGGTAACTTGGAACACTTTTGACCAATGTACACATTTTGTTGATAACTCCTAAACTATTTGGAGTAGAAAGGTGGTTTTAGGCTCATTTTGTTCGTAAAATGATGCTCTTTTAGATGGTATATGAATGTAAAACACAAACCTTTACTATCCTGTTTTACATGCAAATGTGTAGTTTTCATTTTTTCTATTTTTCACACCCCTGAAAAATATTACCCCGTGTTTGCAGTCAGGAATATCTGACCCCCCCCCCAAATTTTGCATGTAGGATAAGGGTCATATAAGGTATTTTTTTTCCATAATTGAAAAAAAAAATTAACGGTTTTAATTTTTTTATAGTTTTTTAACCGTGGGGCAATTTGGAACACATTCAGTGGGTAACTTGGAACACACCCACTGACTTTAAAATGCATTTTTCTACTAATTATTTTTCTTTTTGAGACTATTTAATACATTTAAAACAAACTTATCATTAAATTAAAAATAGGAAACGCCCGTAGAAGGATGAAATTGGAGATTGCATAGAGGAGGAAGAAGAGTAAGGAGGAGTCGGATTTGCTAGCTGGCATCGGTGCGGCGTTGAGTTAGTAAATATTTGTAAATTAATACAATATTGGTGTCCTTATATATGTTATCAAGCCCGTAGAACTCGAATATGAGGATTTCATTTTCATAAAGGGTGTCTGTGGACCCCCCCGGAGGGGGTCCTCCGAAGAAAAACACAGTGCATAGAATAGGAAGTTTTAGAGAGCTCATATCCTCCTCAAATTTGGTATACTCCTTTCCTATGGTGTAACCTCGTCGTAAACGGGGGTGCCAGCCCCTAAAAATAGGAAATGCCTGTAGAAGGATGAAATTTGGAGAGTACATAGAAGAAGGAGAAAGGAGGTGAGTCAAAGGAGACGGAATTGGCAACAGCAATAAAATATTAATTTAATTTAATTTAAAATTAGATAACTCTAGAAATTAGTTTTAAGATAAATTTAAGTACTTACTGTCAAGAATTTAGCTTGAAATGGCCTCCCTGGATGATTTGGAACACCCGTTCCAAGTTACCCATCATCAAGTTTCTACACCTTACCACACTTACGAGCCTCCTATGAAGATAAAAACAGCAGAATGGGCAAATAAATAGCAGGTAAATATAGACCAATGATTAAGGCGTATTTTCATTTATTTACTAACCATTTTATATAATTGCATCATAAAAATATTTTGAATCTTACAAAAAAAAATCGTTCCAAGGTTACCCCGTTTTACGGTTATACAAAAAAAAATATATATATATTACACTGTGATTAAATATATATATATATATATATATATATATATATATATATATATATATATATATATATATATATATATATATATATATATATATATACAAGGTAGAGTTAAAAAATTGTACCGAAACATTCCATTTAGTCTTCATATCTTACAATGTAATAAGTGTGTTATGTAAAATGTAAAATGTGTGCACAGACATGTAAGCATGTATATCAGCAATGTATGACATTGCTGAACATGTGTCCATGCTTACAATTCAATTTGCTATGGTGTATGGTGATGAATCATTATCGCAAACCTGAGTTTACAAGTGGTATACATGCTTTAAAAAAGGGTGGGAGTCACTGGAAGATGATGAGCGTGTTGGCAGACCATCAACAATGCATAATGATGACACCATTGCTAAGCACGGGTGGTAATCCAAACTGACCAAAGGCAAACCATCAATGATGTTGCCAATATTGTTGGGATTTCTCATGGCTCCAAAAACTATCCTACCAGTTGAGAAATCTTGCCAGATGGCATGGTCGAGTCTTAACAAAGGATCCATGGTCAAGCACTTTTTGCGGAAAACAAACAAAGTTTGAAGAAGCCTGGCAACTCTCCAGAACAGGGTAAAGGCAGCTTGAAACCATTTTATCCATTAATTTGTAAGTAGAACAAACAGGTCAGTGAAATTGGTCTTTGGTTGTTTACCAACTTTGGATCTTTTCCAAGTTTGGGAATGGGGAATACAAAAGCTGTAGTCCAAACAGATGGAAAAGAGGCTTCAATTTAGATTGTTATACAGATCTAACAAAGAACTGTGAAGCAGAGGGGTGAATATGACAGTATTATGTACGAAATTCTCTGAGCCAGGGGCACTGCCTTTGCTATTCACCAGTGCAGTTTGATACTCTACAAGTGTACAAAGATGGTTATAGGTATGATCTTCAACTTTTGCTGTTGAAAAGTCTGGCAGTGCAGTATTAATTCTCAATTTTTTTTAAAGGCTTCAGGATAGTGGGAAGAGCTCGAGTGACTAGCAAAACTATAACCTAATGCATCTGCAACAGCTGCTGGAGCAGAGATCGTATTGGTAATATCAGGCCCATAACAGAGATCTGTGGGTAGAGAGTTGTTGGAGCAGTGAAAAATTTTCTGTATAACTTTCCACTCTGAAGAAAAGAGAGTTGTGTAGTTGACAGTCGAAGTATAAGTTGGAAAGAATTGTTTATATGTTTGGCGATTAATTCAATGAGATGTCGCCACAGCTGAATTAAAGTTAATCATGTTTTGCGGTAGTGCGGATCCGTTTGTATTGCCTGTAGAGTTTTTTCTTCTCCCAGTTAGCTTGTGCACACTCTTGAGACCACCAAAGGGTTGCTGAACGCTTACGTTCAGAAGATCGCGGGATGCAAGCCGCTGCTGCAGTGATAATTTGCTGGAAGAAGTTAAAGGCAGAACGAATGGTCAGAAATCGTTTATGGAAGGGAGAAAGTGAATAGCTGTGGCCTGAAAAAAGAGCTCACTCTACTCAATCATTATGCCAGCAGGAATGGGGGTTTTGACATTGGGCTCTCTGCAAGTTCATTTAAGACTGTTGGGTAATGGTCTCTGCAGTATAAGTAATCAAAGCAGGACCAGGTAAAGCGATCCATAAGAGAATGGGAGCAAAAGGAAATATCTATACAGGAAGTATGTGTATCTAAATGTTCGTATGTAAGGAGTCAAGTGTTAAGGCATCCCAAGGAAAAAGGTGTTATGAGATCAACAAGGATCTTAGATGAGGTGACAGAGTCGTCCCTTAAAGGGGTGGCAAAGGTTGAAGTCTCACAGTATAATAGCCAGAGTGGGGAGCTGCTTAAAAAGATTGGCTAAGTTGGTCTTAGTAAACTCACAACTTGGACAGTGAGGACAGTGGAGCAGATGGACTCGTTCTCCCACTGCATGAAGTCTAGTTCGAAGAGGAACTAGAGAATAGGGGACAGATTTATGAATGAGTATTTTTGTGCCTCTCCTATCATTGTCACTTCATTCTACAGAAATTAGCGGCGATTTATATTCCGACTGTTGGAAGAATTCGCCATAACATACCTAGTCAAAGTTCCTGTGTTCATATGTTTATTAGTTGAACAAGTTCTTCAAAATTATAGGGGCCTAGTAGTAGCCATGACAATTCCATTGATGGAAGGTGGCCATGCTGTGTTGTTATGAATTATATTATGAGGATGATCTTTTTGAGACAATTGTTTCTATGTGGCTAGGAATAATATTGGAAGTGGATACAGATGGGGAGGAAATGCTGGGACATGGGTCCTGACAAGGAGGAGCAACAAATCCAGATGGTAAGGAATATTCATACAACAGAGATTTTGGTTTTACAACCAGTTTTGGGGTGAATTTACTGTGGTATTTGGCGATAGGGCTTCGCCATGAATGTGAAGTAAGTTAAGTTCAACCAAATCCATGTTATTATGTGGACATGGTTAATCATTAGAAGAGCAACCAAAATGCTCATGTTTAGGAGTGGGAGCGATATCAGCATCTGCCAAGCAAGTAGATTCAGAAATGGGTGGAGAATATGGGACTGTTTCATGGAGACAGTGTAGGAAGGTGTCACCGGAAAAGTGTCACCTTTTTGTAAGGGAGTTCGAGTTGCGATATTGGAACCATTTGGGTTATGAAAGTCTAATTCTGGAGACTTTGTCAATGAGACATGTGTGTGATTTTGAAAAACTGGAAATTTGAATTAAGATGGGAGACCTCTGGGTCCCCTTTCATGCTGCCAACAGGTGCAGAATACTTAAAGTGCTTGCTTTATTTACTTTGGAATGGTTTTCCATAAACAAATTCCCTTATAGTTCCTCTTATCCCCCCTCACCCTTACATATGGCTATTACTGCTCTCCTCCAATCTCTCAGAACTATACTTCTCTATAAATTCTTTGTTACACAACTTCCAAATCTATTCAATCACCATCTCGCCTTCATTCTTGATCATTTCACCAGTAATTCCATCTATGCCTTCAGATTTACCATTCTTCAACTTTCTCACCCTACCCATTATTACTCCCTCCCTAAAATACCTATTTCTTCTTGCACCATCAAACCCACACACATTCACTATCACCTCTTCAGTACTGCCAATGTTATGCAGATTTTTGAAGTGTTCCCTCCACACTCTTCTCACATCCATTTCATCAGGTACGGCAGCACCATCCCTAATCATTATTTTATGCAAATTCCCTTTACTCTCATTTACCTCATTATTCTTCTTATGTATGCATCTTTAGTCTTCCTTTTTTCCTTGACTCAGCTCTTCCTTCCACCATTCACTGTTGAGATTTTTACTTCCTACTTTAGCACATCCACATCTTGCGCTACTAACAAAGGCTTCCTTCATTTGTGTCCAGATCTGTTCAGTTTCATCTTGTTCACATCCAACTGATTTATTTGCAAGCACTCTTAAATAATTTACCTTATTACCTTGTTCATTTAACTTCGCACTCTTAATTCTTTCCACCTCCTTCCTTACCTCTTTCCTCCATCCAAGCCCCTGCTAACTTTATCTTACATAAAACAACATAATGATCCGATAATCCCATCCCCAGCCCCCTCACTGATTTATCATCCATCACATACCTCAACATCATCTTCACCAACACAAAATCAATCATACATTTCACTTCAATACCATCTCTGTTTACACCAACTCTAGTATACTTATGAATACTCATGTGTTTAAAGAAAGTACCTATTACTAACACACATACCGCTTTCCTCACAGAAATCAATCCCCCTCCTACCATTCTCATTTTCTCCTGTCACCCTAAATTTACCTGTTATACCATCTTTTTTCTGATCACCTATCCAATCATTTAGATTGTCCAACACAATCAATTTTAAGCTGCTACTCACCTCATCCAAAACATCATTCAGATTATCCCAGAAAGTCGCACTCTCATCATCACCCTCAGATGGACCACATGTTACAACCACACATACCTTGACCTTTTCAAACTTAAATTTAACCAGTAGAATTCTAGTACTCTCACGTAAGCGAAATTCACCATAGCTCTGTGCCACATGTCACTCATTAAAATGGCATCTTCTCTCCCCCCTCTCATTCCTCTCCACTCCAGCACACACACATTTTATACCTCACTTATCTTCACTTCCCTTTCATCTTTGTTTCAGTCACATTGAGAAAACCAAATTTACCCTTTCTAAATATATCCTTCACCTCAAACTACTACTACTCGACATTTATTCCTCTGACATTCCATGTACCCATTCAATTCATACAATTTGGTCGAAAGATAATGGTTGCTTATGGCGATCACGACCATGTCCGAAACCTGCAAAAGTGTATATATATATATATATATATATATATATACTAATATATATAATATATATATATATATATATATAATATAATTATATAATATATAATTATTATATTATACTATATTATATATATATATATTACCGTATAATATATATTATATATATACTATATATATATATATATAATATATATATATATTATACGTATATATACTTATATATATATATATAATATAATAATATTATATAATATAATATATATATACCGTATATATATATATATATATATATATAATATAATATATATAATATATATAATAATATTATATATAATATATATATAATATCATATATATATAATATATATATATAATATAAATATAATAATATATATTATATACTAATAATAATATTATATATATATATATATTATATAGTATATATATATATATATATATATATATACCTATATATTAATATTATATAATATATATATGTATTATATACTATATATAATATATATATATATATAATAACTTAAATATATTATAATATATATATATATTATATTCTATATATATATGTATTAGTATATATATATATATATATATATATATACTTATATTATATATTATATATATATATATATATTAATATATTATATATATTAAGTGACCTTTTTTCTTTCAGAGAAATTGTATGAATCATCTGGTACATGGAATTTTAGTGGAATAGATGGTGAAGAGAAAGACGAGAGAAGTAATAAAAAGTATTTAGAAAGGGTAAAGTTTGATTTGCTTGCTACGACTGAAACACAGATGAAAGGAAGCTTTGAAGACGTGTGGTATGAGGTGTAATGTGTGTGTGCTACAGTGGAGAAGGGGAGAGAAGGATTTGAGATTCTGATGGGTGACCTGTGGCACAGATCCTTTGCGGATTTTGTTTATGTTAGTACTAGAATCCTATTGGTTAAATTTAAGTTTGAAAAGGTCAAGCTATGTGTGGTTGTAACATATGGTCCATCTGTGACTAATGTTGAAGAGAGTGTGACTTTTGGTATAATCTGAATGATGTTTTGAATGGGGTGAGTAGGAGCTTCAGATTGTTTGTGTTGGTCTACTTGAATGGCTGGATAGGTTGTTGAAAAGGGGTGATATAACAGTTGCCTTTAGGGGTTAAAGTGAGATGATTTCTGTTATTAGATAGGTATGTGTTTAAGTAATACATTCTTCAGGCACAAAAGTATTCATAAGTTTACAAGAGTTGGGGTAGGTAAAGATGGTATAGAAATGAAAAGTATGATTGATTTTGTGTTGTAAGGAGATGTTGAAGCGTGTGATGAACGTTAAATCTGTTGGTGATGGGAATATCAAGTCATGTTGTTTTACTCAAGATTAAGTTAGTGAAAGCATGAATGGAGAGGAAAGAGATGAGGAAGGATGTAATAAGATTAAGAATGGGAAGTTAAATGAACAAGATTATAAGGAAAGGTATGTGAGAGCACTTAAAAATAAATCAGTTGAGGGTAAACCTCGTGAAACTAAACAAATCTGAATGCAATTGAAGGAAGCCTTTGTTAGTAGTGCAAGAGAAGTATGTGGATGTGCTAAAGCAGAAAGTAAGAATGTGAATAGTGAGTTATGGAATGAAAAGGTGACACAAGTAGCTAAAAGAAAATGTTGGTCTCAAAAGAAATGTGTATGAAAATATATAAAGATCAAAATGGGAAGACTAAAAGTTGTATACATGGGAAGAAAAAAAAAAAGAGGTAAATGATCAGTTTGGAAGGAAGATGATTGGGGACTTACAAGGTTTGGAAGGAGGATGAATGGGGACTTACAAGGAAAGAGGAAACTCTTCTGGAAGGAAATGTGAAAGGTTAAGAAAGATAGTTATGGTAATTGAATCATCAAAAATAATGAATAGGGATGGTTCTCTCGTGACTGATGAAATGGATTCGAGGAGCTTGGAGGGAACACTTCCAAAATCTGCATAACATTAGCAGTAATGAAGAGGAGATAGTGAATGCATGTGTGTTTGATGTATAAAAAGAAATAGTTATTTTTCGAATGAGGTAATGGGTAGAGTAAGAAAGTGAAGAATGGTAAATCTTCAGGTATAGATGAAATTACTGGTGAAATGATCAAGAGTAGAGGCGGGATTGTGATTGACTGAATATTGAAGTTGTGCAATTAGTGTTTATGGAGGGTATAGTTCCGATGGATTGGAGGAGAGCAGCAATAGTACCCTATGGGTTAGGGAGGTAAAGGGGTACTGTAAGAACTATAGGGGAATTAGTTTATTGAGTGTTGTAGAGAAGATATATTGGGGTATTTTGATTGAAAGAGTGCGCCGAGTGACTAAGAGGCTGATTGGCGAAGAACAAGGTGCATTTAGAAGTGGTAAATGATGTGTAGATAATAAAATTTTCACATTGAAACAAATGATTGAGAAAATGAGAGAGAAGAATAAACTGTACTTAGGTTTTATGGATTTGCAACAGGATTAATATGGAAGCTTTTTGGCAAGTGATAATAATGATAGTAGTAGTAGTGATAATAGTGATAGTGATAATATTCAAGTCAGTGATAATGATAAAAAGTATAGTGAATGGTGACTAATAATAGTGAAATATAGTTGGGTTTTTTTTTTTTTGTTGTGAAATATAATTAATAATATAATGAAGAATCAACTCAATAATGAATAAGACTCAATAAAATGAATGAAAGAATAATAATATAAATAACTAAATAGTCAGCGACAGTCACATATTTAACTATCTAAAATACAAATCTACGATAGTACTTCCGACACCGACCCAGCGCACTGAACTCTTGACTCGTATAGTGAAATTTGTGTTTGGGGAAAATAGGAGATGGTCCAACAACAGACTCGATCGCGTAACTTTCTTCACCTATCGAAAATCACTCGCAACATATTCTTCCGGCTCGACTATATCTACATATATGAAAGAATATCATATAACGCAACGAATATCATATACAATAATGCAGATATCTTAATACGAAAGCCCGCATTCTCACAAGAAAATTTTTAAGCCGTCTTCGTGGT
>JABUQX010116030.1:10000-22128 GCA_015478945.1 Trachelipus rathkii | reverse complement strand
AGAAACCTTAGTCGGGCTCGGATCCGGATCCAGCCGAATCCGGATCCGGATTCGCGAGACGGATCCTGGGTATAAAATTTAAAAGAAATAATTTTTTGATTGAAAAATTTATTGACAGAAGACGTGCTGAACAATTTCTAAATAGTGCCAAGAATCCTTAAGAATCGGATTCGGATCGGAAGCCGGGAGCCGGAAGCCGGAGCCGCGAGCCGGAGCCGTAGCCGGATTCAAAGTCGGGAGATGGAGTCTGAGCCAGAGTATGATTTTTTTTCGAAAAAATATTTTTTTAGGTTGAAAATTTATTTTTTCAACAGTATTAGACGCTGCTGAAACAATTTTCAATAGTTCAGAAACCTTAGGTTCGGATCCAGAGCGAGAGTCGGAGCAGAGCCAGAGCGGAGCCGGAGCCGGAGCCGAATCCTGATAATGAATTTTCTTTTTTAAATATTTTTAGGTTGCTCAAACCATTTAATGCCAGAAGACGTAAACTGAACAATTTTTTAAATAGTTCAGAAACCTTAGTCAGATCCGGAGCCGAAAGTGAAGTCGGAGCCGGAGTAGAAGCCGGAGCTGGAGTCGGAGCCGGAGCCGGAGCCAGAGCCGGAGCCGGAGCCGGAGTAGAAGCCGAAGCTGGAGTCGGAGCCGGAGCCAGAGCCAGAGCCGGAGCCGGAGCCGGAGCCGGAGCGAGCCGGAGCCGGAGCCGGAAGCCTGGCGTAATGAATTTTTTTTTCAAAAATTTTTTTTTAGGTGAAAAATTTAATCCCAGAAAACGTACTGAACAAATTTCAAATAGTGCAGAAACCTTAGTCGGGTCCGGATCCGGCTCTAGATCCAGATTCGGAGCCGGATCCTGGGTATAAGTTTTTTCAAGAGATAATTTTCTTAGATGAAAAATTTATTCCAGAAGACTTGCTAAACAATTTTCAAATAGTGCAGAATCCTTAATTGGATCCGAAGAGAGCCGGAGCCGGAGTCGAAGTCGGAACCGGAGTATGATTTTTTTCGAAAAAAAAATTTTTTGTGAAAAATTTATTGATATAAGACGTGCTGAACAATTTTCAAAAAGTGCAGAAACCATAGTCAGATCCGAAGCTGAAGCCGAAGTTGGAGCCGGTGTCGGAGCCGGAGCCGGAGCCGGAGCCGGAGCAGAAGACGTGCTGAGCAATTTTCCATTAGTACAGAAACCTTAGTCGGATCCGGAGCCGGATCCGGAGCCGAACCCGGAGCCGGGTCCTGGGTATGAATTTTTTTTAAGAAATATTTTTTAGGTAAAAAATTTATTGAAAGAAAATATGCTGAACAATTTTCAAATAGTGCAGGAACTTTGATGGATCCGGATTCCGGAGCAGGATCGGATCGATGCCGGAGCAGGATCCGGATCCGGATCCGGAGCAGGATCCGGAATCGGATCAGGAGCAGGATCCGGAATCGGATCCGGAGCAGGATCCGGAATCGGATCCGGAGCAGGATCTGGAATCGGATCCGGAGCAGGATCCGGAATCGCGATCCGCGAAGCAGGATCCGAATCGGAGACGGAGCCGCGATCCGTGTTATATAAATTTTTTCAAGAATATTTTTTAGCTAAAATTGGCCGGGCGCAGACGGCTTGCTGGACTATTTTCCCAAGCGCAAAGAGGACGGAATTGATCTCCGGCATCCGCGAGTCGCTGATCCTGCACCGTATTTAGAGGCTGATCCTGTTTATAAATTTTTCAACGAAATATTTTTTTAGATTAAAAATTTATTGCCGGAAGACGTGCTGAACAATGTTCAAATAGTGCAGGGAAACCTTAGTTGATCCGGATCCGGAGTCGCGAAACGGAAGCCGGATTCTTGGGTATAATTTTGCTTCCATAAATATTTTTTTGGGAAGGGGGTCCAAATGTTGCCAGAAAACGTGCTGAACAAATTTCAAATAGTGCAGAAACCTTAGTCGGATCCAGAGCCGGATCTTGAAGCCGCAGCCGCGAATATGAAAAGGAACGGATTCTACGGAAAAATTTTTTCATAAAATATTTTTGTTACGTGAAAAATTTATTTGCCAGAAAGTACTACACAATTCTCAAACAGTGCAGAAACTTATAGTCGGAGTTGACGAGCGGAGCCGAGAAAAATAATTATTATTTTTCGTTTTGGTTTGTAAAAGAAATATATCAAAGGCTTGAATGAGTCACTTGAAAAAAGAAGTTTATATATATATATATATATATATATATATAGTATATAATATATATATATAATATATATAGTATAATATATATATATATATATATATTATATATATATATTATATTATATATTATATATATATTTATTATATATATATATATATATATAATATTATAATATTAGATATATATAATATATATATTAGTATATATATATATATAATATATATATATATATATTATATATATTATATATATATATTATATATAAATATATATATTATATATTATATATATATATATATATATATATATATATATATTTATATATATATATTATATATATATATATATTATAAGCTTCGGGTTCAAGTACAAGCTACTCTGCCTACTTGACTGACTTAAGTTACATTTTTGGAGTACCTGTACTTGCGACTTGGACTTAAGTACATTTTTTGGAGCAAGTACTTGGACTTGTACTTGCAGTTCTAAAACCCATGTACTTGTACTTGGTACTTGTGATACTTGCACCTAAAGTGCAAGAAAATTGGCGAGGAAATTGCCAAGTAATTTTGTATTTTTTTTTAAAATTTCTTCCGATGTACATGAAACAAAAACAAACTAGGCATTGATAAGATTTTTTTTATGTATTTTAATAAATTTTAAATTAACATTTACGTAATATAACAATATGCCATTGATAATATATATATATTAGTATATAATTATAATATATATATATATATATATATTATATAATATATATATATATAGTATAATATATTATTATATATATAGATATATATATATATTATATTATATATATATATATAATTATATATAATATATATATATAGCGTAGTATAACCAAAACGAATTGAACATGTTTAAATTATTTATTAGCGACTAGTTTCGTGGCGAGAATACCTTTTCTCCCATTTCAGGGTGATGGAATGTTAATCAAAGTTTGTAGAGAAAAAAAAAATCAAAAGTGAAAAAGTTAAAATGATATAAAGTTGAAAGTAAATAGACCATATAGAATAAATGTTAATGATACAATAAATGGTGGGCTAATAATATATAGGCGAGATGGTGATGGATTGGATTTGGAAAAGTGTGCAACAAACGTTTATGGAAGGGTATAGTTCCGATGGGATTGGAGGAGAGCAATAATAGTACCCTTATTACTAAGGGGTAGGCGGATAAGGTAATTGTAGTGTATGTATAGGGAATAGTTTTATTGATGTTTTTGTTAGCGGAAGATATATGCTGGTATTTGATCGAAAAAGTGCGTCGAGTGACTGCCAAGACTGATTGGTGTAAGAAACAAGGGTTTCGCTTAGTAATGGTTTAGAGGATGTGTGGATCCAATTTTTACATTGAAACAAATGATTGGAGAAAATGAGAGAAGAATAAATTAAATTGTATTTAAGTTTTATGGATTAGCAACAGGCGTATTGATGGGATTAATAGGAAGCTCTATGGCAGGTGTTTAGTCACTATATGTATGTTGGTGGTAGCTTTCTGAATGGAATCAAAGTATGGTATGACGATAGCGAAGCGTGTGAGAAGAATAAAATAGGTCGAAAGGATTGGTTTAATTTATTAATAGCAGAGGTGAGCAGGGATTGTCTATGTCTCCTTGGTTGTCGTGTCTAATAAGGCAGCGCAGGTGATGAAAGAGATAGAGGTGGAGGTGGCAGGGGATGGTGTTGTTAGATTGATGGAGAATGAAAAAGAGTGGAGGGTTGTCCTACCTATTATATGCGAATGATTTGTTTTGTGTGTGGTAAATCTAAAGAGAGTTTTGAGAGGATGGTAGAATTGTTTGGCAGGGTGTTTAAATGGAGGGGTTTGAAAGTAAACGTATGTAAGAGTAAGGTTATGGTTGTGAGTAAGGATAGTCCTCAGTGTGAAGTTATTTTGTTAGATGAGTGAACAGCTGGAAAAAGTTCTGCAGTTTAAATTATGTAGGATATTTTAAAATGTTGGTGAAAAGGGAATGGCGATTGATCAGAGTGTAGTAGGAAAGTCGTGAATGGCAGGAAGGGCGGCTGGTTTGCTTAAATCCTTGGTGGATGTAAGAGAACTAAGTCTTGAGTGCCGCTAGGGTCCTACATGAGGTATGTTGTTAAATGGTGTTAATGTTTTATAGTAGTGAGGTATGCGTCTGGAATAAGAGGGGTATGATCTAAAGCTACAGCATGCGTATAGATAGGGACAATCTTAGCGGGTTTGTTATGGTATGCAGAAGAATTGATAAAATTCGGAATGAAACGCTATTTTAGATATTTTAAATGAAAGTAGGCTTGAGATGGTTTGCGTCATGTGGAAGGATGGGAAGAAAGTCGGTTGGTTAATCGGATGTATAGTAGTGAGTTTGGTGGAAATCGACGGACTGGCAAAGAGCCGCAACAAAAAGTGGATTTTTGAGTCAGTAAAGGAATGCCTGAAGGAGAGAAATGTGAAGTTGGCAGCAAGATGCAAGAAGAAAGGGGGAGAATAGGCTGTGAATGGCGGAGGTTTTGCGAGGGGGTATGGTTGCTAACTCACCTAGGCCAGGCGCAATGAACCCCACGATTGACGACATAGCCATAGAAAACTGAGGGTCCGTCCCGCATATGGGTCTCGCTGAAGCTCTAGGTGTGAATTTTTTCTGACTGCGACGAGTTCTCATCAAAAATGTATTAAAATATGGGCCCGGTAAGCGTTGCAGCTTTTCTTTATCTTTTCGACTTGCCCGTCATGATTCTTCTTACTACTTTTCTGCTTCCGGTGCATGCTTACGCCACCTTACCCCCAGTCTTGGCGAGAGAAGGTGGGTGATGATATGATGATGTGATTGATTGATGATGATGGATGATGCGATGATGATGATTGAATGATGATGATGATGATGCATGATATGATGATGATGAGATTGATGATGCATGATATATTATATATATATATATATATATATATATATATTATATATATATATATATATATATATACGTATATATATAGTATATATATATATATATTATATTATAGTATATATATACATATATATATATATATAATATATATTATTATATATATATATATATTATATATATATAATATATATTATTATAATATATATAGTATATATATATATATATATAGGCAAAGTTTTCATTGAAAGTACTTGTACTTGTACTTGTACTTGTCCTTGTACTTGTACTTGTACTTCTACTTGAACAAATTCTAGAGTACTTGTACTTGTACTTGAACAATTCTAGAGTACTTGTACTTGTAGTGTACTTAAAAAAATGTACTTGAACCCAAGCCTGATATATAAATATATATTTATCTATATTATATTATATATATATATATATATATATATATATATATATATATATATATATATATATATATATTTATATAGTATATATATATATATATGGAATTGCGGTTATTGAAAGAATCAGAGATGGGAGTGAAGGAGCATGGATGTGTTCAGAGTAATGGAGAATGAAAGAGAGTGTTGAGGGTGCCTTACCTATTATTATAGCGAGGGTGTTATGGATTTTGTGCTGTGCCAAATCTGAAAAAGCTTGATGAGAATTAGTAGAGAGATTTGGCAGGTGTGTAAAGGAGGGATGAAAGTAAACGTAGAATAGCAGTAAAGGTTATGTGTGAGTGACGGACAGTTCTCTGTGCTAAAGTTATTGTTAGATAGTGAGCAGCTGGAACAAAATGTCAGAGTTCAAATATTTAGGATATTTGGTGGATGAAAAGGGAACGGATGATGCAGAATGTAGTATTAAAGTTGTGAATGGCAGGAAGATGGCTGGGGAAATTTAATCCTTAGTGGATGTAAAGGGAATAAGGTCTGAGTGTGGCTAGGGTCTTACATGACGGTATGCTATTACCTGTGTTAATGTATAGTAGTGAGACTATGGTCTGTAATAAGAGGTATAAATATAAAGTATAGATATAGAACTTTTGCTGGGGCTACACAGCATTGCTCCTGGGTTATAGTAGCAACAAACCAACCAACCAAAGCCAAGCCACGCCGACATGGGCACCAGATGCTTGTTGCGATAAATTAGCAATAATAAGACGAAGAAAAATTTCACTCGCCCCAGGACTCGAACCATCGACAACAGCGTCGCCGTTAGACAATGTACAGGAGGCTCTACCACTAGTCCGATCAGCCTCCCCAAAAAAAGAAGGTATCTCGGAACAGTTTTCAAGTCTCCTGCTTCGATATCACTGCTTTGAAGCTCGATACTTATTTAAATAAACAGAAGGATGGCTGGAACCCCTGCTGGGGCTACACGGTATTCTTCAGGGGTGTTCATGTGTTACAGAAGCAACCGACCAAAGTCAAGGAACGCCGACATGCGCACAACATGCTTGTTGCGATAAATTTGCAATAATAAGACGAAAAAGTTTCCCTCACGCCAGGACTTGAACCATCGACAACAGCGTCGCCGGTAGACAATATACAGGAGGCTCTACCACTAGTCCGATGCGCCTCCCCAAAAAAGAAGGCATCTCGGAAGATTTCAGATCTCCTGCTTCGATACACTGCTTTGAAACTCGATACTTATTTAAATCCACAGAAGGGTGGTTGGAACCCCCTCTAGGGCTACAAGGCATTTTTCAGGGGTGCTCATGGGTTACAGAGTAGCCGCACCAAAGTCAAGGATCGCGACATGCGCACAACTGATGCTTCGTTTGCCGAGAAATTTGCAATAATAAGACGAAAAAAATTTCACTCGCGCCAGGACACGAACCATCGACAACAGCGTCGCCGTTACACAATGTACAGGAGGCTCCTACTACTAGTCGATCCCGCCCGCTCCAAAAAGTAGACATTTCGGAACAGTTTCAATACCTGCCTGTCGACATCACTGCTTTGAAACTCTGCGCTTATTTAAATCGAAAAATTTTGGTATCGGTGAAACACTAATATATATATATATATTATATACTGTATATATATATTATATAATATATACTTACTATATATATATATAGTATATATTATATATATATATATATATATATATATATATAGTATATGATATAACATATATAATATATATATATATATATATATATTATATATATATATATATATATATATATATTAATATATATATATATATATATATATACATATATATATATAGGTAATATATATATATATATATAATATATATTAATATATATATATATATATATATATATATATATATATATATATTAATATATATAAATATATATATAAGTATTAATATATATAGGGTATGGCTTGCTAAGTTGGTGGCTTCTTTTTAAGAGCAAGCACCCTATATAGAGGATGCGTAATTAGTAAAAGTCATATTTGAAAGTGTGATTGTTTATTCAACACATAAGTAAATATGCAATGAAAGTATTAAAGTAACAAAAGTCCCTTCTGTGAGATACTCTCTCTCGTAGGCGAATGGTAGTCACAGCCTTTTTCCAGCGCGTTTCCCACAATTGCCCTGACTCTTCGTTTTAGTGCGAAAATTTGTGCATCGAATTCAAGTCGCCCAAGCCTTTTCCTTGAAGTTTTAGTCGCTTTTGCCGCGGAGCTGATTCGTTGGAGAGAGTATCTTGAGGAGATTTTCTTCTGATTCTTAATATTTGTTTTAACTGAAGAGTATCTTAAAAGGACGAGTTTATATTATATTTTCACTTTGACTTATGCTAAAATTATGCTCGCGCAAATCTTAGCATAAGTACGAACTTAAATTAAAATTTTTACAAAGTAATAATGGAGTGCTACATTACTTCTTGCGCTAACACGGAGTTAGAGAAAGTAATGTTATAATAATTATACAAAGAAATAATAACTAAAATACATGAGTATACTTTCAAATGCAAACATATCTAATTATGTCTGAAAACATAAGTAGACATATAAACATTTGAAAGCAAAAATAATTATTACTAAGAAATGTAAATATTCAAATACAAGCATAACTGGTTACATCCGAAGATCTAAACATATATTATACAAATATTGAATATATAAAATACAATAATGGTTATCATATACAGAAATAAAAGCGGCCATTTAAACATAGCAATATTTTGGTTATATCCGTTAGATATAAACAAACATACAAACATTTAAATACAAAAATATTTATACATAATTATGGATATGAAACAATTAAATTATTCACAAGTTAATTAATTAGGCCACATCGATCGAACCGTTGAATCCAGGGAAGGTCTTAGTATAAGGCGTTTCTAATGTATCCATGATTGATCAATGCGCACGTAAAATAGTTTTCAAAGCTGCTAGTTACGAGAGAAACATTGCTTGATATATGTAAAGACGAAGTTGCATGAAATGTAGGTTCCTTTATTTGAAAAATTTCTTCATACATAAAAGGAGCGGTCACAGAACCATTAGAATTCAAAAGAATCAGAGTTCGTAGTGGATCCAAAAAATGAATTTCTGCCCATTAAACTTAAAAATGATGAAAGAAATCCTACCGTAAGGAAGTTACATATGTGGAGGCAAAGTTGCTTGAAATTTAAAAATATTCTTTATTGTTGAAAAATTTACTTTTTAAGAAATACAGTTAGCTGTTTTACAGAAACCAGTTTTCAATTCGCAAATCAATCAAGTAAGTAGTGGAATTCAAAAATGAGTATCTGCCCATAATCCAAACTGAATGATGAAAGAAATCCATGCGGAAAAGGAAGTTTGCTCATGTCTAGCGTATGATCCCGAACTGTGAGAGTTGTGAAATGATGAAGACCATAATCCAAAGATTAAAATGAAAATTGAAGTTCAGTATCGATAATATTCGTTTGCCTTTGAGTCATTTTACTTAGAGTGTCTTGATAGGGATTTTGAGTAATATTTTTAGTTTTTTCTTTTTTTTCTTTTTTTTTGTTTTTTTTCGTTTTTTTTATCAGAAGTCATTGATTTAACTTTCTCGGTGTTTATCTACTCGGGTTCACCAATTATATAGCCCTCTTTTGCTTGATTGGTGGCTTATTTTAAGAGCAAGCACCCTATAAAGAGGATTGTAATTTAGAAAATCATATTTGAAATGATGTTATTTATTCAACATAAGTTAAAATATGCAATGAAAGTATAAAAGTAACAAAAGTTCCCTTCTGTTGAGATACTCTCTTCTTAGGCGAATTGGTAGTCACAGCTTTTCCAGCGCGTTTTCCACAATTGCCTTGCCTGACTCTTCGGTTTTAGTACGCGAAAATTGCTGATCGAATCAAGTCGCCAAGCTTTCTTGAAGTTTAATCGCTACTTGCCGTCGAGGATTTCTGACGAGAGAGTAATCTATGAGTGAGATTCTTCTTCTGATTCTTAATGTAATTTGATCTGACTGAAGAGTATCTTAAAAGGTACGAGTTATATATATTTCACTTATTTGACTTATGCCTAAAATTTTGCTCGCGCACCAAATCTTAGCATAAGCTGACGAACATAAATTTAAATTTTTTACAAAGTTATATTGGGAGGTCCTACATATATATTATATATATATCATATATATAGATTATGTATATATATATAGTAATATATATTATATATATATATATTATATATATATATATATATAATTTATAATATTATTTTTTGTTTTTTTTTTTTTTTTTTTTTTTTTTTTTTTTTTTTTTTTTTTTTTTTTTTTTTTTTTCTTTTTTTTTATATATATGTTGTAGTACATAAGATAGTATATATATATGAGTATATATATAGTATATATATATATATATATATATATATATATATATATATATATATTATATTATATATTAGATAATAGATATATATATAATATATATTATAATATAATATATATATATATTAATATTATATATATTATATATTTATATATATATATAGCCTATATATAAGAATAAAGGTTTTTTTTGCCTTCTAAAGGGAAGGATCCAATATTTTGCTCTGGCGTAGCCTAATTTTCCGCCCACCCTAAAAATGGACATAAGATTCGGAATTTTCAGCCGATTTTGAGCTATTATAAACACCAAATTGTAGCTTTTTTTTGCCTCTAATACGTTTGTTTTTATTAGGTGTTTGTTCGGTGCACTGTAGTTCAATTCTTTTCAGAATTTTAAATTTTTCAAAATCCATGTTTTGACAATTTTCATATCAACTTTCAGAAATTTTTGGGAAATGACTTCAAACTTGAAATATGCATAGATGGGTCCATTACCTACAATAATTACGTAGAACATTTTCGAATTTTTTAGTTTTGTGCTCAGCGTTTTCCAATTTCCAAATTCATTTTTTGTTGAATTTGAAAAGCTGGAAAAATTAAATTTTTTTTTCTACTCATCCGATCAACATTAAATTTTCATGGCTTGTACATCTTTTTTACTTAGATAATTTTTTTTGTATACTCAAAAGAAAATTTAAAAAAAAATAATTCAAAATTTTTTTTAAATTTATTCCAGCCAAATTCCAAACCGTATTGCAATATTACAAAGAAATTTATCTAAGTTAAAAAAGATTGCATCTTGCCTGATTGTACAAGCCCTGAAATTTGATGTTGATCGGAATTAAAAAAAAAAAAATAGTTCAAAATTTTTCACTTTTCAATTCAAAAAAAATGGAGCTTTGGCAATTCGACAACCGCTGAAACACAGAAACTCAAAATAGTCGAAATGTCTATTGTTAAGTAATTGTTACGGTAGGGTAATGACATCTATGCATATCTTCAAGTTTGACACCTTAAATGTACCAAAGAAATATTTAGATTTTCAAATGAAAATTATTCAAAACATTAATTATGAAAAATTTAAAATTCTGTTAAGAATGTCTACAGTCACAGAAAAACACCAGAAAACAACGTTTTAGAGAGGCAAAAAAAGCTACATTTTGGTGGTTATATAGTCAAAAATCGGCTGAAAATTCCGAATTTTTAGTCTCATATTTAGGTGGGCGCCTGAAAATAGGCGACCAGCCCCAGCCCAACATGAATCCTCCCCTAAAAAATGAAAAATTTTCCAAATGTTTATTTGTGTTTTTCTAACATTTCATTTTTTCCTTACATGATGATATCAAAAAAATTTATTAAAAAAAGCTATGAACAGATTGATTCTTCAAATTTCCGGTACCAACCTTCAAAATTATAAACATAATAACAAACTGACGTTATATTTAAATTGTTTTTGGTAGAACGTAATGGTGGTGTCAAGCCATGGTGACAATTCTCCCTCAAAAAATTTGGAAAAGTACTTTTCAGATATTGTTAAATAAAAAAAAATTGTTAAAACAAATTTTCAAATAAAGTGTAGTCTAATAAAATTTACTACACCACACTAAATTGGAGTTTTTTAGTGCAAAAAAAATTGAAATATATCTTGTGAAAATTAAAGGTCTTATTGGCCGTTTTTTGGAAATTCAAAATAAAAAATTGCCTCTCTTACAGTTTGTTTTAATTCTTTTCATAAAATTAAAGATACCATGGATGTTCATACAAAAAAAAAACATTTTCTTTTTTATCGGTTTGAAATAGTTGAGATTTTGCTATTAAGTCTGTTCCTTAAGGCTTTAAGGTGTGTAAAACATGAGTTTGCCCAGACCCCAAAGACGTAAAACCGTAAGTCATATAACCGAGGGGAGATCTCTCTCTATCCACCCCATGTTTTACTGCTTTATTGCTTTACGTACTTTAATGCCTTTCAGGTATGTTAAAACATGCAGTTTGGCAGTCCCCACAAGACGTAAAACCGTAAGTTTGCATATATATAGCCGAGGGGAGACCTCATCATTCCTCTCATCCTTTCGATGCTCATGCCAGACCATAAATAGGCGGTAAAACCGTAAGCTCATATAACGGAGGGGAGATTCTCTCTCTTCCTGCCGATGTTTTTACTGCTTATTGCTGTTACTACTAATGCCTTTAAGTATGCTTAACATTGAGCTTTGCCAGTCCCCAAAGACGT
>JABUQX010116030.1:0-2500 GCA_015478945.1 Trachelipus rathkii | reverse complement strand
TTCGGAATTTTTGTTTTTTTTAAAATTTAAACATTAAATCATTTTAATTTCATTGCACCAGGGGCCTGTAACACAACGACTTCAAGTCCTACAGTTGTAAGATTTTTTCTTACACATGTATATTTTCTGTAACACATGAATGCAACCGGAAAATTGTAGCTACAAGTGTAATCACAGCTCTTGTAGACCAATTCCGTAACAAATATTTAAACTTGTAGGCTATGTTACAGAAAAGATGACGAAAGACAAAAACTTGTAGCATATTTGTACAATTCTAAGAACGTGGGTAGAAATTTTTTTGCAAGTGCATATACAATAAAACTTTTCTTTTTTATTGTATTTTTCTGTTTCCTTAGATGATTTTTTTTTATTTTATCTTGATACTTTTTTATAATATAAAGGCATAAAAATTATTGTATTTTTAAAATTATTTAAGTACATTTTGTCTATAAAATCACATCTTTGATTATCATTAATCATGAAAAAAATCGATTATCAAAAAATAATAATGATATCGATAATCTGAAACATATTTTGACAGTGTGAAATAACTCAAATAAGCCTATTGTTATGATTTTTCCTAGGTTTATTATTTTATATTTTTATTGAATTTAAGCCTAAATGTACAAAAAACAAAGAAAAGTAAGTATAACAAATCAAATAAAATTCTACCTATAACCTTCAGAACCTCGTAATACAGAAATACACAAATTAGACCTAATTCAAGTGTTGCCAAATGTAATTTTGGTCTGCAACTTGTACAATTTTTACTTGTAGCTACAAGTCTTAAAAAACATTTGTGCTACGGGGCTTGTAGGTACAAGTAAAAAAATTAAAAGTGGTTACCAATTGTAAGACTTGTGTCCGTTGTGTACAACCTGTCAGATCAGAGATTCCCAACCGGTGTTGCTCCGCGGATCTGTCAGGGTGCCGCGTGATTTTTAATCTAAATTGTAACATCTTTAAACTCATTTTAATAAAGAAATTACCGTTTTCAATTTATTAGGCAAAAATTCTTATAAAAGGCTTTAATCTCCCTCTCTTCCTGGAAAGTAGATTTAGATATAATTATATATATATATATATATATATATTATAATATTATATTATATATATATATATATATATATATATAATATTATATATATATATAAATAATATATATATATATATATTATATATATAATATATATATTATAATATATATATATAAATATATATATAATATATATATTATATATATATATATATATATTTTAATATATATATATATAATATAATATATATATATATATATATTATATAATATATTTAATATATATATATAATATATAATATATATATATATATTATATATATATATATATATAATATATATATATTATATATAATATATATATATAGTATAATATATATATATATATTACGTAGTTGCAGGACGAAGACAGTAAGATGCTCTGTCTCTATGACCTCATATAAGTCTATGTCTATTATTAATTTAAAACTGCTTTCCATTTTGTTTTAAAATTTGTGCTAGAAATGGTCTTAATTTTCAAGAAATAGGGAGAAGCGAACTTATTACCACCTACTTAATAAGATAATATTTGAACATTATCATTCCCTGGATCTTCAACCATCAATAGAATTTCTTTTAAAGAATAGAACGTATTTAGAGAGTTATTGCCTTACGATTTTCATGGAAACAACGATGCTGATAATCCATGTCCCCTGTGCTTAGTGTGTGGTGAAACGCTAAGCCATGGTACTCAGCAAATTTTAGAGACATCTTGCTACGTAGCACCCAGGTGTATCCCAGAAACCGGCTCATATTTTTCAAGGCTTTAGAAAATCAAGAAAAGTTGGTAATAGAATGTTGAGAAGAGATTTACCCACAAGTGACGCGTTCTCTCGCAGCTTCATTTTAAAGTTGCCGAAGCTTGCGCGCCAAAAAATAAAACCTGCATACAGCGGATAGGATATCATGATCCGGCGTGGCAAAATTATTCGTTGAAACCATACCACAAATTTCAAAGGTTCCTCTCTCAAATAATACTATTAGCTGTAGAATATCTGAAATGTCATTAAATATAAATGAACAAGTCAAGAATAAATAAAATACATAAAAATTTGCTTTACAAATAGATTGAAATTACCGATATTACATGCCAAAAATCAGCTTCTCCGCGATTCTTTAGAATTTATTGACGGTAAAATATATATTTGTTTTGCAAGAGTTGAAACAAACTTATTACCTGCGCCGATATTCCGCTTCCGTTCTCTTCCTATCTCAATAACCCAGGTCTTTCATGGAGACTGTTGTGAATATGTACTGATTGGTGCATATCAATGACATGAAAGCAATTAAAGGATTTATTGCGCCAGCTTTACAGGAAATGTATCATTGAAAATAACTCACTGTTTTCTGCACAGAGAAGCACTTAGTAGGGAAAATTGTGGTGAGCAGTTGGCTGAAGTTATAAATCAGGTTGTGAAGATGGTA
>JABUQX010116029.1:15000-32555 GCA_015478945.1 Trachelipus rathkii | reverse complement strand
CTGAGCTGCTGGTGCCCGCCCTCGTTCAACTATAATTCTCTATGCTCAATACTAGCACTTTCCTCAGTGTTTTGAAAGCGCGCATATGTCCAACCTATTCGCGAAACAAAGGAAGCCGCTCTGATCCTTCAAACTATCGCCTATAGCTTCTAACTTGTATTATATCTAAGATCTTTGAAACCTTCTTAACTCTCTCACTTCTTAGACATCTGGAATCTCAATTCCCTTCTTTCCGATCTCCACAGTAGGCTTTCGGCGCTCGAGGGTCTACTGGTGAAATACTTTCCTTTTACATATCTATGGTTTTCCGCCTTAGGAACTACGGGGAAGACTTGCGTGGTGGCGCTTGACAATATCCAAAGCATTTGACCAGGTATGGCAGCGTCACTGCTCTTCCAAACTCCCCTCTTTGGTTTCCTCCTTCTCTTTGCTTACTTATGTCTAGCTTTCTTTCAAATCGCTCAATATCGGCTGTTGTTGATGGGGCGACCTTCTTCTTCTTTTTCTGTCAATAGTGGTGTTCCTCAGGGTTCTGTATTATCTCCTACTTTATTCCTGCTTTTCATTAATGATCTTCTCACCTGCACATCTAACTCTAATCCACTCATATGCCGATGACTCGACCTTCATTCTTCAACTAATTTCAATTCTGCTCCTCTTTTTACTTCTAGAATTGCTCTCGTCTTAACTTTCCGTTTCTATTCTCGCTGATCTTGGACAGAATTTCCGGATGGGGTCGTCTCAACCTTGTGAAATTTAATTCTTTAAAAACCCAACTTCTACAAATCTCCCTCTCTAAGACACCTAACTTTCCTATCTCTTTTGACGGTTCTCTCGTCTCTCCTGTTGACAATATAAACATTCTTGGCCTTAACATAAACAAAAAATCTTGGAAACCTCACATCATAACGGTTGCTAGGGTGTCTTTAAAGAAACTGGGAATACTGTTTAGACTGCGAGACTTTTTCCTCTTCTCAGCTACTCAAGCTATACAAGGGTTTCATTCCCCATTGTAAAGAGTTTTGCTCTCATATCTTTGTGACTTTGGTTTCACCAGGCTTTTGGATAGGCTCGAAGCAAAGGCCTTAAGGCTTATAAACTCTTCTGTACTTTCCAGTTCACTTGGCCTTATATCTTTGCGGCGCGATGTTTGTTCTTCATCACTTTTCTGAAGTCACCGTAGCTGCAAGTTCTGGAGGGAACTTACCACTTGAGTTCCACCACCTTTACGACGCCCTCGTAGCACAAGAGGTGATGTATCGGCACATGAGTTTTGTGTTGTATTAGTAACTCCAGACTTGTTAGCTGCGGTCTTCCTTCTTTCTGCCACCTCTGTTCTTGGAATTCTCTCCCATCTTCTGTGTTTTCTGCATTTAATCTCCTCACTTTACAGCCTGGTCTGTGTCATCTGCGTAATTTGCGTTAGATGCATATTTGAGATGTTCAACACCCCCTCCTGAATAGGTACTGCCCGTGAGCGTCGGTGTCAAGTGTATTATATATATATATATATATATAAATATAAAAAATATATATATATTATATATATATATATATATATATATATATATATATATATATATATATATATATATATATATATATATATATATATATATATATATATATATATAATAAAATAAAAAATATTTTTCCTTTAATAAGAGACTGGCAAACTAAACATATTTATTATTATATATCTCCTCCTAAACACTATCTCATTCTGTTCTATTCAAATCTGTTAAGGACTGTTTCCTTGATCTTTAAAAATATTACAGTATATATATAAGTAATTTGCACCTAAAACTATTTCTTTATATATAGTATAATATCTACCTAATATATATGTAAGACACTATATATATATATATATATATATATATATATATAATATTATATATATATATATATATATATATATATATTATATAATATATATATATATATATTATATATATATATTATATATATATATATATATATATATTATTTAATTTTAGTTCGAAGAGTGAGCAGGTGCTTAAACTCAATTCCAAATAACTTCTATTACATTTCTAAAAATTTCTTGGAAAGAGAAAAATTGTGACCCAATAATGGTGATTATGGAGGTTGACGGCATTTCTTGCAAATCTTAATTTATCAGACTTTGTACTGGTGATTGCGGACTTCGTTTCCATTTAGGGTTCTTCTCCTACTAAGAAGGGATCTATTTATAGTAATCGTATATGAATAATTCTTTTAAATGTAGAAAAGTTTCATTGAAATGACGTGTGAAAACCAAGAGCTGAATTGACTATATTTATTGTGGAGATAACTGTACAAATTGTAATTTTACATATTCAAGACGATGAATGTATATTTATCTCAGCCCGATGGTAGCTTCGAATTATCAGTTTATAGGTAATTTTTAATTCATAATTACCATTTGGGAAGGTATTTCTCCTTAAATTGTATGAATTCTAGATTATGAAGATCTTCGCATCTAAAGATTATTGATTGTGGGTATTGTATTCAATGTTTAATATTATATATTATATATATATATATATATATATATATATATTATATATATATATATATATTATAATATATATATATATATATATATATATATATATATAATATATATATATATATATATATATACGCACAGTTTGTATATCTTTATCAAATGGAGTTTTTTTTTTTGCATATAACAACCACGGAATATTAGTTATCTAAAATATTAAGAGTAACATATTTTGTACCTTAAAAATATTTTCATAAATATTTTACCGCTTCATTTTTTGTTTCTGCTTTTTTATTTGCTAATGTCAATATTGTTTACCAGTTATTATCATTGTCCATTTTGCAACTATTCAATCTGGAAGGACCATTTCTCCTTTTAATTATTCCATTGTTATCTTGATTGATTAAATTGTTTAATTTATATTTTATAATAAAGCTTGATTGATTAAATAGTTTAATTTATATTTTATTTTAAAGCATCAAAATTTGTTTCCTATAAACCTAAATTGGCAAGTCGTGTTTTTAAAAAGAAAATTGATATAACGCTAAACCTGCAAAGGTTAAGGAAAAGTTCTTGTTTAGGAAATTGTCAAGTTAATATATTTTATTTTTCTCATTGTTTTCATATTTATGATATTTGTGCAATTTAATAACGATAAATTTCTAAATAAAATGATGGTAAGAATGAAATTGGACTAAAATATCTTACTAAAGTAGTTATGGTACATCCGCGTCGACTACAGCTTTTTCTCAAAAACTATTAGAGGTATCGGTCTGAAACTTGGAATATGTTCTATGTATGTGTTAAGCTCGTTACACGCGAAATTTCAAGTCTCTAGGATGTATATAGTGGGTACCTCCCCCCGAGAGCGTAGCTGAAATATGTCGTTACGTCCCTTTTGACGCGTCCGAATGAACGAGTTCGGTTAGGCCTAATGGTTCCTATTCGAATGTGATGACGTAATCTCGTCGTAGACGAGATTACGTACCCCTGCGTCCCCCCGTAAGGGGGGACGCAGCCCCCTAAAGAATTAAATTGATCGTAGAAGGCTGAAATTTGGATAGTGTATAGAGAAAGGAGTCTGAATCTATAGAGTTTGAGTTGGCAACGGCACCGGTGCGGTGCTGGGATAGTAAATAAGGTTATAATAATACAATATAGGTGTTAAAATATATGTTTTTAAGGATGTAGATCTCGACTATGATGGTTTGAGGCTCCCTCATGACGATGCGGGTTGTGTCAGCAGGCCCCGGGTCGACGCGTGTGCGCGCCCTCCGACGCGAAACGTGCGCGCGCTCGCCGGCAGGGTCCGACGCGAAACGGGTGCGTGTGCGCGCCCACGCACCTGCAGGCGCGATCCGGCGTGAATCCTGAGCGAGAACGCAAACGTGTTCTGTTTTCTTTTAATAAAATTTATATTTTTTTTTTGCTTTTACGAGTGAGCTTTTGTTTTCAACTTAATTTTTTTCAAAAATTTATTTTTTATTTATTTTTGTTTTTACTAAAAAAATTTATGCTTTTCATGTTTATAACGTAAAAATTTACGTTTTTACATACCCTAAATCAGTAAATCAAACCATCATCCAACCACCCTTCTGTCCATCCTTGATCTATTGATTCAAATCATATTTTCTATATAAAATTGTTGTTTTACATTACCCTAAATCAGTAAATCAAACAACCCTCCCCACCCACCCCTCCTACCCATCTATTGATCTATTGATTCAAGTCATATTTTTCTTTAGTATAAATAAGTTCTTTGGATAAAGGCAGGAAAAGAAAACAAGTTTTTATTTTAAAGCCTTTATAACATAAGTGCAAACTACATAATCGTTAACATATAAATTTTTAGCATCAAATATATTTACAAGTTTATTAAAAGAAACATTATTTAAAAAACATTACATGAAATAAATACAGTATACACCACATAAATTTGACCTGATAGGTTGCAGGAAAACATAAGGTCTTAACATATTGAACATTAATTATATTTTAAAAAAGATTTTTACATAATGATTACTAACATAAAATCTAAATGCATGAGAAGTCAAGGAATATACAACAATTAATTTTTAATTCTTATAACCGGCTATCCAATGTCCATTGCTCGAAACATCCTAGGAGAAGTGTTGAAGAGAAGACCAGAGTCGATATCCATTTCACAAGAACCGAGTTCATTAAGGCGAATACCCCTAAAAATCTTCTTTCGTTTTCGAAGGCGTTTAATATTTCTTCTTCATTCATCTTTATTAATTCAAGATTATATTTCGAACTCTGTCAATCTCGGTGATTTGAGGATGCTCCAGACACACCAGAACTGAGATTGAGGATGTTAAACTTTGTCCAAATTTGAGATTCATTCCTGATGTTCCTTTTCTTAGGATATTGAGATGATAAGCATTACAGGCTGAAAGATCAGCTGGGAGATCGTAGGCGTATAAATTACTGTTTTCAGCATAAGTCTCGAGATCAATACCTGTACTTTATCGCTACAAGATACCGTATTGGCAAATAAATCGTAAAAAGGACGCGAACATTGAGAATGGGGGCCTTCGTATATCATCTCATAATCACGACCGTATGGTTGACCATTCATATGCAAACTGATACCTCTAAGTCCGAAATGGGTAAATTTAAAGGCAGACTTTCCATAGTTTCCAGAATAAGCAATCGTGTTCTCAATTCCTATTATTCCTCTGAGGTAGCTAACCATTGACTATGTTAGGTATATTAATACTCGATTATATTTTAAAAGTTTATAAAATTTTAAGTCTCAATTCTCTGATGGGATATTTTGCTGTATCGGTCAAAAGAGATTTCTCTATTTCCATATGTTTTAATGGGAAGATAATTTTACTTAGCGTATATAAAGATTAAGCATCCAGTAATTTAAAGATAGGCTTTGGGGCAGTAGTTGTGGCTAAAACAATGATTTAACAATAAGAGCAAATTCAGGTGTAGATCTAGTTAACCTGATGCGGGTGTCCCCTGATGGTAAAATAAGTCTTTCCTGAGAGAATACACCGTTTACACGTCCATATATTCCATAGTGTTATTTTTAGATTAGCTAGCGTTGGTTCTATGTTCCTCTACAATCTTTTTAAATTGTATATCACATGATTGCCAGATGAGAACTCCTTCGCATCTTGAGACAATTTTATTAAAGTTTCCATTAACTTCGATAAGGGTAACTTGCAGCTGATGCTCCTAGAGATGTTTTCATTAAAACACTCAAGTTGATTAAAACTATATACAGGAAATTTTGTTCGGTGGATACTTGCTGATCCGGTTCCTGTGAGCTGAAAACATCTTCGTTTACTAACTTAGTCTCAGATATAAAAACACATTCGAAGGGTCAAGATATTGGTCAGAAGTGCCAGGGATATTGAATTCGAGAGGTACATCTGTATTTGTGATTGCGTGAACGGGATTAATACTAATAAAGTTGGATTCACTCACACTGATCTGTGTAGGGTTCACTGAGAAGAGATCCAATTCACTCTTACAACCGTCTGGGCTGGAGGGATGGAGGAAATGCATCTTGATGGTACAATCGCCTGACGTATAATGAGAGAGATTTGTTTAAACATTCCTTATATACGAAATAGTTTCCGGTTGTCACTGTTTATGTAAAAAAAATAACCACTTATCGTTATTAAAGGGCAAACACATCAATACACTTTTTCTTTAGTGGTCCTTTCCTATTCCTATTTATAGTTGACCCGTCATCTTACGCCGTATTTTTCGTTTAACATCATCTAACATTTCATCAGAAGCATCGCTAGTCGACGTTTTACAGCTGTTCGAGGGGTCGATACGCCCATAATGTCCCTGGAAAGTATCTATACCTGTCCTAGCTGCTTTTTTAACGAGGTATTTGCCTCCTGATTTAAACAAAGGGATAGCACGTCTGAACAACGAAGCAAAAAATCCACCTAAACCATATCCCCTCTGCATTCTTGAACCCCGGAAGACTCGTTCTCTTTAAATTATTATTATTTAACGGAGCTTCCTTCTAATGTGTACTTTACACACTGCTGTCCCAATTGTGAATGGGTATGGATTACCTTCCAGTCTCTTATATAAATACGCATCGAACTTTTCAGTTGCGGGTCTTACTCAACGGTAAGTAGTGAACATTAGGAAAATTTATAACTCTATTACTTTAGGAAAATGTAACTACTCTTAACAAAGAGGCTTTAGTATTGCCTACATACTGATGGTCTATATAATAAAGTGCTCCTTGTTGAATCTGAAACATCTTAGAAGGCATGCATAAAAAATGTAATGAACTCTCGGTGTCCTTTTTTGTGACATACTTCTTCCATCGTTGGTATAAAACGTATTAGATCCTTTAGAGATGGTTTGATATCGTTATTTCTCCATATTGCAGTCGCATGTGACAGTAATTACATTTACGAAACCAGGCTGAAGAATGGAAAATAAAAAACTTCTATCTTTCAATTTCACATGAGTTTGAGATTTTAAGGTGATTAACACGTTATCTTCCTTAACGATTTTATTAACAAGAAACACTAATCGTTTACATAAACTGAACTTGGTTTTTCAAATTTTTGTTTAGGTCCAATGAACAGATCATTAACCGATTTGTAAAGACCCGACTTATGAAATTATTTTTCATAGAAATATTCTTTTTCATCATGTTCGATAATGTCTGTATTAGCGTTAATTTTTAATACATTTTTAACATATTCAACTCGTCTAAATATTATAAATGCCGAGGGGGACTCTGATATATTCTCGACAGATGCGTCTATTACCATCTCGCATAAACCAGCTTCATACATTTCTCTTTCTAGTTTTATGGAGTTCAATAATTGGGTTTGTATAGTCTGATATTTTTTGCAGGAACAGATCCATAGAGCCGGAGGAAGGTAGCGTTTAATTAGAAATGATCTTCGAAGTCATGATTACAGTTTCTTCAATTTTCACATACACCTATTTACGAACTAGACTCTTTACACTATCGGAGCTTCTTCCGTATATGCACTTTTACACACAGCCGTACCATGTGTGAATGGGTGAGGGGTCCCTTCGACCACTCTTATATCACTCTTACGGTCTAAATTGAGCATTATTCAGAGGTATATAGTGTACACTAGGAAAACTTATAACTCTGCCCTCTTTAGGAAAGTGTATCACTCTTAGTAACTGAGCCTTAGTGTTTCCAACATACTGGGGTTCTACAATATCGCTATAAACATATGCTACACCGGGGTCATGTAACATCTTTGAAGGGTCACATACAAAATGTAATGAATCATCGGTGTTGCTTTTTGGCTACAAGCTTTATCTAAATACTCTTCCATAGTGGGGATATAATGTATTAATTCATTTAGAGGCTCTTTGATATCGTTAATTCTCAATATTGTGTCATCACGTAAGTAACTACATTTATGAAACCAATCTGAAGTGTGAAAAATAAATAAACTATCTTTCAGGTTTACCTGGGCTTGAGACTTTAAGGTGATTAACACATTGTCTTCGTTGAATGTTTTATTAACTAGAAATACTAAATCTTTACATATACGACTTGATTTAAATTGCTTGTTCAAATCTACGAACACCTCGGTAAGAGATTTATAGAGACCACTGTTTATTAAATATCTTTCAAAGAAATATTCTCTATCAGCTCTCTCGATAACCCTCATATCTGTGTTAATTTTTAATACGTTTTTAACATTCTCAACACCTCTAAATATTACAAACGCCATATGTGAATCAGGCATATTCTCTAGACGCGCATCCAGTATCATTTCGCATAAACCTACTTCGTACATTTCTCGTTCGAGTTTTACGGGACTCAATAACTCTGTAGTAAAGTCTGATATTTTATTTTCCGGATATAAGTCCATAGAAGCCGATGAAGGCAGCGTTAAATAGAAATGATCTTCACTCTCCATGTTCACAAAGTAAACTGATCAATGTTTCTTAATTTCGCTAGCATTTATATAACTGTTAAACTTCACTGGGTAACCTATCCATTTGACAAGATACTGTTTATTTTTACCTTTCCCTTTAGATCCTAATATTTTTTCTATTTTATACTCGTGACTCTTAGGGTTAAATCGTATTTTCTGTATTTCTTGTTTATAGAATTTTCCTTTTATTTTTTCACCATCTAAATCCTCAAGATAGTATAATTTTAACCTGTCTCTCGGGAATTCTCTGATGGTATCTACTTTAAAAACTTCTCTCGACCATCCAGCTTCATACCCTTTTCTGAAATTTTCATCAGTCTTGGATACTCTCACATAATCTCCTACTTTAACACTGTTATCTTTTATTTTTCCCATTAAATTGATAAGTACAGCTGGTTTTGTCTTCACCATCTCTATAGGGGTATTCTTAAGTGTTCTATGATAAGACCGGTTATAGGATTAAGCCAGGTCTTGTAGTATATCGAAATATTTAAATGTATTCATCTTCGTGAAATACCTATGCATTCTTTTTTTTATAGTTCTTTGTACTCTTTCAACTATTGCGGCTTTCTTAACTGAAAATGTGTTGGAATATATACCCTATGTCATACTCAGTGAACTATTTCTTGAAACTTCTTGCCTATAAAAATTCTGTACCCTTATCTGCCCATATCATTTGAGGATATCTGCCATATTCATTTTATAAATTTCTGGCAGAAGTAGCTACAGCCTTTGATTTTTTATCTTTTAAAAACCTTAACCATAAGTATCTGGAATATACATCTATCGCACAAAAAGAATATATTGAAACCCATCATTGTAAGATTTATATTTTATCATATCTGTCAAATCTAACTGCCATACGTTATCTAAATGCGGGGCTATAGTTTTCCGTGTCGGAAATTTTTTTCGTACAGGTTTATGTAGGGTAATTATATCCAATTCCTATATTTTTTCAAATTCTTTTTTTTAATTTGAGGAAACTTTGAAGCAAACCTTGAATAAACCACCATAAACTGTATGGCTGTTTCACATCAAAGTAATATTATCGACCGCTTCCTTAGCCTCCATGATTCACAATGACGTTACAATAAAAATTATATTCATTTATCTGAAAGGTGATATTAAAACCAAATGTAATATATGAATATTTTATTTTTTAATTAAAAATGAATATTAACCTATTTTAAATACAAAAAGAAATAACACATGTTTACAGAAAGATAACATAGGTTATATACATAATTTTAATTACAAATAATACAATCATATAAAATTACAATAAATAATTAGGAACTAATCCATTTTGAAGCGATGTATGGTTTTTTCTTATTCTTCCTACACTTGAACGTAATGTACTTCTACTTATCAGCTTTAATCTATCCGATGCAAAGGAAGGTACCAGAGGGACTCGCGTCAGGTTTAGGAGAAATTGGAATATTATCCAGATCCGCTAATCTTTGTTTTTATTCTGGATTAAAGTTCTCGGAAATTAATAGTCTGAAGTTCTTGTTTGATCCTGTTCCATCCAGCTACAGAAGCCTTCTCCAATCACGCGAGAGAATTCGGATATCAAAGTCACATATTCGATCAGCTAATTGTTTCCTCCATCATATGATTTGACCGAAGCTCATTCCCATATAATCTGTCTTTTAAAATATTAATAGAGCTAAACCGTTTTCTTACCTCTCATTGGTAAGCTTTCATGGTAGGGTCCGTTTTAACATTATCTTCTCTTTTAACTCAAGGCAAGGCGATGGTTAGTCCAACTTAATTTTTCTCAGGTGAATTTAATAAACTTTTAGATCTACTATTTTTGTATAGCTTTTTGATATAGGATTCTTTTTTTCATGAATGTTAACATCAGAGTTTAATATTTGATGCAGTTCCTTCTCGTAATTATTTATCTGTTCAACTTGCGGATCATATAAACTCAAAGGTTGCTGTTGAAGCAACGGTTGATAAGGGTTATACCCGATCTGTTGCAGTTGAGGGTTTGATTGAGGTTGAACGGTTGTTGTTGTTGTTTGTTGTTATGCTGTTTGTTTGTTTGATGTTGTTGTTTGGTGGGTTGTTGTTGTTGTTGTTGTTGTTGTTGTAGAGGTAGGGGTCCTGTGTATATTTCATCTTCTCATAATCGCTGTAGGGTAAAACCACTACCTTCTTCATCATTGAGCAAGCCACTTGGTTATCAAAGGGGCTATAACGGAAAAGAGTAAAGGTAGGAACACACCTCCGCCTTTCTGTAATAGCTTCTTTTTATTTTTAAGTTTTCTTACGTTACCAGCAAGTTTTTTAATGATGTTTCTATGACGACGCAGCTTTACCTTCTGAGGTCTGTTTTAAAGAACATTCTTTTATAAAATTTAGGCATACTTCTGCTATACCATTGTATAAATTTTTTCATCTTCACAGATCAGGTTACGTTTTTCAGAAGGTTTCAGGCCTTTTAAATTTTCTCAATTAAGAGTAAATAATCTGCTATAGGTACTCATTAATTCAGCGTAATGTATACTGTCTTCAATCTCGTTTACGGTAAGATATTTGTACGTTTTTAAACACTCTATGCGTGTTCTTGGGATGAAGCTCACAGAGTAACTAACCGTGAGGGTATAGAATTTGTAAAAAAACTTTTCTTTATATACTTTTGGAACTCTTTTACGCTGAGTAGGAAACATTTGGGTAGGCACAACATTGACCTGACTCATATCCTTCTTTGTCCGAACAGATAAATACTGTGGGTATTTAAAGACACATCTCTCATATACTTATTCTGATGAAAGATATTCTGCGTTATAAAAAATACTGTGATGTTTAAATGATGAGAGTAAACTGTGAAAGTTTCTGCTATATCCTCATTCTATTTATGCATCAAATCATCAAGGATTATAATTTTATGCCCTGGTAAACATTGAAGAGCTTTTATGTCATATAACCCTTCGTGAAATTGGATTACATCTTTGTAATCTTTAAACTTTTCTTGGTAAACACTGTAGCACCATATGATTTTAACAGGTTGTTGTTCGAAAATCTCGACCTCTTTTAAAATGTTTAATAACAGAAAGGTTTTCCCGCATCCTGTAGGACCAGACACAAGACATGTAGCAGGAGCGCGGAACATAAATTTACCAACGTCCATTCTAGGTTGACACCTGAAAACTAATGAACAAGAAAAGGTTTGCATTTTTGTTATAAATGGTTCACCAGCTCAATAGAACAATAGATCATGGATGGGAAGGAGGGAGGAGGGGAGGATACCTTGATTCACTGATTTACTGTTTTAGGGTCTGTAAAACATAACAATTTTACAAAAAAATATGACTTGAATCAATAGATCATAACAGGGTAGGAGGGTGGTGGGGAGGACAGTTTGATTTACTGATTTAGGGTATGTAAAACATAACAATTTTAATAAAAAATATGACTTGAATCAATAGATCAATAGATCATAGCAGGGTAGGAGGGTGGTGGGGAGGGCAGTTTGATTTACTGATTTACAGCTTTAAGGTATGTAAAACATAACAATTTTAATAAAAAATATGACTTGAATCAATAGATCAATAGATGGTAGGAGGGGGTGGGGAAGGGTTGTTTGATTTACTGATTTAGGGTAGTGTAAAACATAACAATTTTAATAAAAAATATGACTTGAATCAATAGATCAATAGATCACGGATGGACAGAAGGGTGGTTGGATGATGGTTTGATTTACTGATTTAAGGTATGTAAAAACGTAAATTTTTACGTTATAAACATGAAAAGCATAAATTTTTTTAGTAAAAACAAAAATAATTAAAAAATAATAAAAATAATAAATTTTTGAAAATAAATTGAAAAAAAGCTCACTCGTAAAAGTAAAAAAAAATTTAATTTTATTAAAGGAAAACAGTAACACGTTTTGCGTTCCTCACTCAGGATTCACTGCCGGATGCGGCCTGCCGGTCGTGGGCGAGCATGAGCCGTCTGGCGTGGGCCGCGCCTGCGGCAGGGAAAATGCCGTCGTCCATCTTTCGCTTCGGATGCGCCGGCGGGCGCGCACACGCTTCGACCCGGGGCCTGCTTGACACAACGCCGCATGTCATGAGGGAGCCTCAAACCATCATTGTCGAGATCTACGATCTTATAAACATATATTTTAAACCTATATTGTATTATTATAACCTTATTTACTATCCCAGCACAGCACCGGTGCCGTGCCAACTCAAACTCTAATAGATTCAGACTCCCCTTTTCCTTTCTTGCTATACACTATCCAAATTTCAGCCTTCTACGATCAATTTAATTTTTTAGGGGGCTGCGTCCCCCCTTACGGGGGGACGCAGGGTACGTAATCTCGTCTACGACGAGATTATCATCACACTCGGATGGGAACGCATTAGGCCTAACCGAACTCGTTCATTCGGACGCGTCAAAAGGGGCGTAAGCGACATAATTTCAGCTACGCTCTCGGGGGAAGGTACCACTATATACATCCTAGAGACTTGAAATTTCGCGTGTACGAGCTTACAGATACATATGAACAATATTCCAAGTTTCAGGACCGAATACCTCTAATAGTTTTTTGAGAAAAGCTGTAGTCGACGCGGATGTACCATAACTACTTTACTAAGATATTTTAGTCCAATTCCATTCTTTCAATCCTCTTCTTTAGATATTTTTCTTTATTAAATTGTTTAAATTTTAATAATCCGAAAACAATGAGAAAAATAAAATATATTAACTTGACAATTTCCTAAACAAGAACTTTTCCTTAACCTTTGCTGGTTTAGCGTTGTATCGCTTATTTTTTTATCGATCCAAAGTCATCTTCATCTTCATCATTAAAATTGTGTGCTTTTCGCTAAAATGTTCCAACGTTGTGTCTAACATTATTTAAGGATGTAGTAACAACAGTGAAAAGGGGGGCAAAGTTTCATCAGAAAACCGCTACTCCAGAAAAATCATTAAAAGTCCATTCAAGTAAGGGATAAAGAAAATTGTTTTACGGAATTCCCTAACAGTTGAAATTGCCGGGTTTGAATGCTGCTGTTCTCATACTAGGATTCTCTTGAATACTCTCAGGAGTTATGTGGGCAGCAGGTAATAATTTTTGGCTTACAGCGTCCAAAGAATCATATGACCTTATATAACTGTTAGTATTCTTTTAATGTGAGTCAAACTAACATACCAATGCCTTTTGACTGCAAAGCATTTGCCACAAATTTTAATAATGCCGAATATTTAACTGTAAAACTTTCGCAGCAAAGTGTAGGTAAAAAGCAACCTTTGCATCCCTTGGATGATGCCAAGAAAATTTTCCATGGATATAGCAATGCCTATGAAAACGGACATGCTTACGGCTTAATTTCTTCGAAGAACAGATTCACGGAAGAAGTTGAATTATATTCTTTACTGTGGAAACCGTGTTAAGTATTTCAAGGACAATTCAAATCGTTCACAACAAGTTTCATTTTGTGACTTGCACAGTTAAAGAACAGCGCATTTTTATCCTTCAATTGCAAAATGCTAGAACGCCAACGTCTTTCCTTGCCATAATTGAACAGCCAATATAGCCCTTTCCGACATATCTGCATCAAAATCTTCGTTCTGTAGAAAATTATATTTTGTGGATATAGTTAATAAGTATCCATTGCTGCAAATTCCACAAATCCGAGATTTTTTTTTTTTTAAAGGAATGGCACCACACTAATAAAGCCATTGATTGATTGGTAGGTTTTTCCGACTCGGATTATAGAATATTAATTTCCTTTTCTTTAATAATTTTTATTAATCATTTTGAAAAGTTAAAAAATAGCACACATTCATTTTTTAGTTTCTTAACGTGAAATTTTGAAAATAAAGTGTTATTAAAACCTAATTATTTACATTACTTAAAGAGAGTAAAAGGCTTTGGAAATTTTCAAGGAAATAAACGATGCATTATATATTAGGAAAAGTTGTTTATGAACGTAAATTTATGCTGTTAGTTTCCTGTTTAAAATAATGTTAAAGAAAACTTGATTAAGCGAGTTTGGTTAAGTATCGATTAATGATTAAAACCGTTATCGTTTTTGTCATTTGTGCTTACGCTCGATAAGAAATGCTCACCCAGTTTTAGCACGAATTTCGTGCATAAGCGAACGTTCGTTTACAGAAATTTTGAATCAGCTGTTGCAATGGACCACGTGGTTTTGGAATAAGCAGAAATAAAAAAAATAAAAAATGGTTTATATTACAAATAATTGATCAACTATTGTGATGGAGTTTATCGATTTGGAAGAAATTAGATTTAAAGCTAATTTTATTGAATGAAACATTCATCAAACCAAACTGACTTACCACTCCACCATCTTGTTTGTTTATATTTTTTCATAAGCACGTCCTAAATTCGGCAAGCCCGGGAAATAACCTTACAGAATTTAGGAAATTCCTTACGTTTGGGGAGCATTTTTCTAAATTTGACAATAATGAACGCAAACTCGAGCATTTCTTACGTTTCGTAAAATGCAAAAACGAAAACGGCTTAACTAATGAGTAATACCTTTTGGTATTGAAGGCACCACAGCCTCTCAAAAAGCAGCAGTAACAATATATTCATCCATGTGAATTAGGCATAAGAACAAAACCAAGATGATTTTCTGTAAAGTTTCAACAATTTGACCAGCAGCTGTATCTAAGAATGTGCTTTGATTTTCAGGATGTTCGATTTACTACATCACAAGCTTAGTAGTGTTTTAAATGCTTTATAACAATTTTTGTTTCGCCAAAATGACCAAACAGAATTCCAAGCATTATAACTTTGGTTCATTATCAACCATCTCTATAACAAAACATTAAGTATAATTTTTCAGAACATGACGAAAGCGTGCTTCAGGTGGAGGATTACCTATTGCCAAATTTTATTTAACAATCATTGCTAGGTATTATTTGTGAGTGTCATAAGGAAGCGATGTCTACTCTCGGATTAATCAAAGCCTGATTTGCAACTTTACTTGTTTTAGGGAGAGTGGTACACCTATTTTTATCAATGATTTTCCCTGGACAACGTTTTCAAACGTTTTCTGCTTTGGATACTAACTAAACAGTGGCTCCTACTAAAGGATTGGTGTTGCTTAGCACGGGACTCATGATGTCCACGTTACGTACCAGAATATATATATATATATATATATATATATATATATATATATATATATATATATATATATATATATAATATATATATATATATATATATATATATATATATATATATATATATATATATATATATATATATATATTAGTGTGTTTGTTTTGTAGTTTAAAATTCACTTGTATTATTCGAAAGTTCTTCAGTTGTCTGGTGACTTTTTTTTTTTTATACTATGATAATTGTTCAAAGCAATCTTTCGTCCTCAATGTGGAAATACTATAGAGGGCCGTGAAAAGTTTCGTCCCATAATTTCCTAAATTCTTAGAATAACTGATGCTCACAAATCAATGAAGAATTTAAAAGGTCATCTCCTGCTCCCCACTGAAAAAAATTTAAACCAAATATCAGAAAATCAATGCAAGATTTGATGAAACTGAAAAAAAATTTTTTTAAAAAATGACATTTTTCATTTCAATTTCAGGATATTAGTTCTTTCGTCCACTGGATTTAACAGACCTAGATTATTTCCTTTGATGATGTCTTAAACCAAAGATCATTGAGTAATGAGTATGAACATTCGAGACGAAAATACTTTCGTTAACTCTCAATGCTCTAGAAGTCTAGAGCAGCGATCTCCAAACTTTTTTGATCGCGTACCCCTAAGACGAAAATAATAATAAGTTGTACCCCTATAGGCCTATAATATAATATAATGTATTGTAATATAATATAATATATAAAAATATAAAATAATATATCACTGCCGGGACGTGAAACCAGACACAGCGACCAATGAGAAAACCTCATTACTTACGTAATACACGATCATATAATCGCAAGTGATCGTGAGTTTACTTCTTTGGTGTACCCGTAAGTATCACTTTGCGTACCCCACTTTGGAGACCACTGCTCTAGAGGCAGGTGTAGGAAATGCTCTTAGAAGAGCTCAACTAGGAGTCGAAATTCCAGCCACATATTTGACAATTTACCACAGTAGGCAAAAAAATATCTCTATATGTTTATAATAATATTAATGGGGTGAATAAATGTATTTAAAATTAAAAAAAAAAAATTATTGCAAACCCCTTAACGACTTATCCACTATACAAATAGTTTAGTTTAATGGTTTAAAATATAAGAATCTGGATATTGGTACTTTAATCAGTAAAATAACCGTCACAGCAATCTAAAGGAACAGTTTTTTATGATTATGGAAGAGAAATACACATTTATCATTCTCGGGTGGCTAACTGTTGTATATAGAATTTGTGAGTTGCAAAATTGCCAATGCCTTTTTGAACAAAGGTGATTTTATAATTTTAAGCAATATTTATTAATTGAGCTTTATATGTCCTGTGCCTCTTATTATCTTGTCACCCTAGTTATTTTTCTGGGGGTCTTGCAAAATGAACATGAAATCCAGAAGGTTGATTTTAAATCTATTTCCAAACACACATTAGAGAATATATATAGGCCCTAATATATATATATATATATATATATATATATATATATATTATATATATATATATATATATATATATATATATATATATATATATATATATATATCACCTTTCTCACCATCCTCCTGTAGGCGTATGCACCTGTCAGCTGTCTTGCACGAAGCTCCTCCATCGCCGTCGATCATCGTAAACTCTTTCCTCCTCCACCTCCTCCATAGTCATCCCCCTCCTCTCCACCGCTCTCTCAACACCATCCCTCCACCTCATCCTCGGCCTCCCCACCCACTCGTACCTCCTATTTGCACACCTATTTGCTTCCATCCTCCTCACATGTCCGAACCATCTCAACTGTCCTCTCTCCACCAGTTCCAATATACTCTCCACTCCCAACACCGCCCTCACGTCATCATTCCTCCTCCTATCCAATCTTGTCACCCCCAATATCAATCTTAATACTTTCATTTCGCATGCTTGTGCTTTACTTTTAGCTTTTGTGTTTAGTGTCCAAGCCTCATATATAT